>JAVTVY010043312.1:0-20350 GCA_036873755.1 Hanleya hanleyi | reverse complement strand
CCTTCCGGTATTATAGGACAAAATCGATCTGCGCATGCTTAGGGAGCAGCTTTTGCGATGTGGATCGTATGGCGAGGCCGTCATTTCATGAATGATCTCTGCCACTATCGATGAAGAAAATGTCGGCGTAAATGAATAATGCTTATCCTGCATTATCGTATAGCTTTTAAACGGTGTTAAATATTAGTCCATGCTTGGAATGATGCCTGTTATGAAATTATCTCTCGGAAAGTCTGTAACTCGCTGTGTTGTACTATACACATTATATTTTGGCTTCCAATAGATATGCGCAACCCCTATATCCGTACACGAGTGAATGTGTGTGTGGCTTTTATGTGTGCTTTTATGTGTTTGTGTGTTTTCGTTTTTCAGATATCCTTACAGTATACCTCCTTATGTTACTACATTGACCAGGGCGTTGAAAATATCCTTTTATTTACTGCTGTCCAACACTGTATACCGGTACTCAACCTGTCACGTCCCGACAGATTGTAGTAGATCTTTTAGCTTTCAATTTAGCAGAGAGAGATAGTCCTATAGCTCTCAAAAAGAAGAAAAAAAGAAAGAAATTATGATGGAATTGATGTTCTCTCTATTCTTTCTAACAATTGATTGAAGAATATTAGTTTTTCTGCACTCTTCGAATTATCCGGCATTTCCACGATCGTACAATTGAACTTCAAATATAAGACGAGTTCTTGGAGTTCGGGTAAGTTGCTCTTAACTCATGGCCGTAGACAAGGGGGGCATGGCCCCCTCCCCCCAAATATTTGCAAGATAAACAAAAAATAGACGTGTTTGTGAAATACATATTCCCCATGCGTGTTTGTCAGAGGGGAAAGTGGTCGAGCAGACGAAACGAGGCATGTTTAAGCATACAGTTAATAGGGGAGTTCCGAATCGCCTTTTACATCTAGACTGCTGGCGCTCGTGTTGTTAAGAGTTGAGAGTGATTCTTGGCCTTATTTTCTACGAAAATCTGTCGTCGATAATTGCATGTATAAAATTCTCTAATCGAACTTGTAAATCAATGAGAAAATCAAGTCCGTCTCGGTGCATCAGCGCGGGCAGTTGCGAATCACTTTGGTAAGAAGCGGATCACGCCATCTAGCGGTCGTGAGTGGTCATTTATCACCAATATCCCAATAGGCGAAAAATGTGGTATCACATGCCTGGACTTTGTTGGATTGCCATCACTGAGGCAGAAATTGTTCATAGACAACGACGGCCTGATCTGTCTGACCATGCCTGATACGGAAATTATCCTCACTAATTAATTTAATTCTCTCAGGATTTGGATAGTTCGTTATTTGTTCACGGACGACACCATTCATTTAAGATTGAACCTGACGGACCTGGTTCAATTCAAACCTGTCGAAAATGTTTCCCCATCTGACCTGATATACTGCATGGAATTCAGATTCAAATTTAAGAAAGTTACACACACGTTCCATCGTGTTGCTGACAGCTGAACGAATTCTACTCGCATATTCAACATTACAATATATAAACTCTCTAAATGGATATCGGACATCTATTTAGCATCTATATTTGGACAAAAGAAAATAGAGGAAAGGACACACAGATATATTTCCACAATTTTAATAATGAAATCTTTAATTTTGAAATCTTTGGTATGTGTGTGGTGGGGTGGGGGAAGGGGAGGGGGGAGGGGAGGGGTGAAGACTATCCCGTTCTGTGACTAAAGCAATAACTTTGCCCAAGAGACATTTGTCCGTGTGCAGTCTTCAATGTCACAATTCGTAATCCGGAATTGACATCTCTAATGCCGCATTATGTTACAATGCTGGCGAGGGTTATCGCAAATCATTAGATATTGTGTTTGACCATTAATATGATTCAGTCACTGAAACGAATACTGAAATTATCACTTAAAGCCATTTAATTTCTCGTAGATTCAACAAAAGAAATCACACGCGTTTTTGTCCCAGCGTGAATTTGCCATTGGGTGGTACCGGAAGCATTACCATGCCGAATTGACCGAGAAACAAACAACGCAGTTCGGTTGTTCGACATTTATTTGGGTCCACAGAAACAGACGTTCCAATAAAAATAGAAAAGATTTACACAGATGCTTTATTGGAAGAAATATAAGGCGTTCATTAGGAAAGTTATCCGCCGGTCACCGTGATTCGGAACCCACAAAACTACTGTATAAATTCCCTCAAAAATGTACAAAACACGTATTCCCTCCAAAACCACAACCTGGATGAGTCGCTGAGCTAAGTAGTTTGCACACCGTTTTTTGTGTTGACCAAGTTTGAGGTTGAATAACCCTGGAAAGAAAATACCCACACATAAAAGCAAGAAAAGACAAAAAAAATCTGGTTACAACGTGTGCGTTTTAATGTTGAGTTTTATTCACTGGGAAAGGCCAAGAACGCATCTCCAGTCATCTGGGATCCTGGAGCTTCCGAGGCCTAGGCGGCCCCTGGACCCTCGCCTTATTGTGCTGTCATAGTATAGCTCCCCCCCCCCCCCGCCCCAAATCTGAAAACTTGTCTACGTCCTTACGTAACTGCAGGGCTTCTTTCCTCAATTTCAAGAAAAATTTAAATCTCGTTGATATGCACTCTTAAAATAATTCATGGATTTTGTTCCAGGTTTTATTCAGGCCATTTGACTACAATTGTGTTTCAAGGATGAATTTTTAAATTTTTTTCTTGAAAATGAGGAAAGAATCTTTGCAGTTAAGAGCAACTTACTCGAACTCCAAGAACTCGTCCTGAATTTTAAGTTCAATCGTCTAGAACGATCGTGGACATGCCGGACGATTTAAAGAGTGCAGAAGTACTAATATTCTTCAGTCAGTTCTTAGAAAGAATAGAAAGAACAAAATAACTTCAATTCCATCAAAAAAAAAATTCTTTCTTTTTGAGAGTTATGGGACTATCTCTCTCCGCTAAATTGAAAGCTTATAGATCTACACTACAATCTGTCGGGACGTGACAGGTTAAGTAACGGTATACAGTGTTGGACAGCAGTAAATAAAAGGATATTTTCAACGGCCTGGTAAATGTGGAGGTATACTGTAAGAACAACTGAAAAACACAAACACATAAAAGCACACAGAAAATCCACACACACATACACGCGAAATCCAATGGGAATAAAGAAATTCAAGACGATGTACGGATGTGGGGGTTGCGTATATTTTTTGGAAGCGAAGATATAATTTGTACAGTACAACACAGCGAGTTGCAGACTTTCCGAGAGATAACTTCATAACAGGCATCATTCCAAGCATGGACTAATATTTAACACCATTTAAAAGCTATACGATAATGCAGGATAATCATTATTCATTTACGCTGACATTTTCTTTATCGATAGTGGCAGAGATCATTCATGAAATGACGGCCTCGCCATACGATCCACATCGCAATAGCTGCTCCCTAAGCATGCGCAGCTCGATTTTGTCCTAAATACCGGACGGCGACGCGCGACGCGCGACGGAAAGGGCGACGTCGCGGGCGACGTCGTGGGCGACGTCGCGTTTAAAAAGGGCGACGTCGCGTCGCGTTGTATCTCTTAACATTATAAGAAGGCGACGGGAAGGGCGACGGGATGGGCGACGTCGCGAGCGACGTCGTGCACGACGTCGTGGGCGACGTCGCCTATCGCGTCGTGTTGATTAAAGCGACGCGCGACGCGCGACGGGAAGGGCGAAGTCGCGGGCGACGTCGTGGGCGACGTCGCGTTTAAAAAGGGCGACGTCGCGTCGCGTTGTATCTCTTAACATTATAAGAACGCGACGGGAAGGGCGACGGGAAGGGCGACGTCGCGGGTGACGTCGTGGGCGACGTCGCCCTTCCCGTCGCCTGCGACGCGCGACGCAAAAATGGCCGAAATGGAACACCATACAGATGAGATATACGAATACATATCAGGAGCCGCGGAGCACATTTGAAAGTGGGAGGACTGAACTCTATACCGGTCATGTGGACCCCCCCGCTCACCGGCCCCTGCATACCGGTATCGAAGAGACGCGTTGATATCGACGGTTATCACAATTTTGATCCCTAAATAATTATTCATCTCTACTTAGTACCGTAGGTGAAAGAAGACTGAAGACGACACATGATGCGACCATCATGATATCGATCGATCTGTTAGGATCGACACAGTGTCTTGGTTGGTTATCCATCGCAGTTCTGGATATAAATAGATCAAGGAGTTTCCTCTAAATCAAACCAATCAGTGAACGCGCTATATCAGTTGATTACGCTAATCCGCTGCGAGGTTTGAAATGTGACAGGTTTGAATTTCATCACTGACCACAACTACTTTGTGCCGGACTGAAATCGACATCGCAAGTGAAAGCAAAAACCACAGACGTGGGATACCGACATGTTAATTCAAAACAAGCGCAGGAGGTTGTATAGTAGAGGCAACGGCTGAAGAACTCATTCGAATGACCAAAAATGTCCAGGTAAACCCTCTGCGAGGATTAGCATTTACTTGGATTTGTGAAGATGGATGCAACGGGCTCTCGAAGTTTGCTTGCAAAGAGCCGGCGATCGAGAGCAATCACTGGTTCCGAAATTCGACAGCAAAAAAACTTTCGTCTTGCTCCATTGTAACATTCAGAAATTGTTTGGAAAATAAAGCTTGGCTGAAATATTCAACAAATCAGGAGAAAGGTGAAAATACCCCGAGAAATCAAGAGAGCCAATGCTTGGAGAAGTCGGGAGGTAGTTAAATATTCACTCCATAATAGAGTGCAAGAAGTAGAGAAAGCGCCTTCGATTTTGGCCCCAGATTAGTGTGTGGTGGAGAGTAAGGCTGCACTTGCAAAACTGGAAGTGGAATACTGTACCGAGAAACAGTGGGTCTAGAGACATGAGTAGTATAGAAAACTGATTTCAAGCTTCATTGACCTACTTATTTGTTCCCCCGGGTAAAATTTAAGGGGGAACCCAGGTTAAAGTATAGGAAGTGGCCATTTACGGCCTTTGACCTCCTAGGTCGCGTAGAGGTCAAGGCCGCTATAGTTCCAACAGGTGGCGCCCCCTTTTTCACCTCGAATTCCTCCGCGGTCTGGTGGTCATGCGGTCTGCTTCCGCGGCCACAGAAAATAGTCTCATGTCAACCAATGTTAATGTATATGGGGAATGCCTAAAAACAGTATGGGAATAGACGTTTTTGGACCGAGGTGGGTCCCTAATGGACCGATTGGGTCGAGTGAGGTGTCAAAGTGAAGCTCTCCTCGAGGGCCATCCAGTCATGGTTGCATGGGTGCATGTAAAAATTGCTCCAGAAGAAAGCGGAACACGGACTCGTACAATATACAATATACGGGGAAATGCCTGTGTGGGGGGGGGGGTGGTCAATTTTTTCGTGGGCTTTACTATGGCTTGTGGGGTCTTGTTTTTCACGTCTCGCCGAGAAAAACACAATGGGAGGGGTCCCGGAGCGAATCGGTCAATTTTTGGGAAAAGTCACCGAGGTCTGTATATAGCCCCATAGGCTGGCTATGGGGGGTATAGGTCCAACCTGGAAAATTCACACACGTTCATTGTGATATGGGTTGTTTGGTCTTGTTTTTCACGTCTCGTCATTTAGAACACGATGGGAAGGGTCCCGGAGCAAAACGGTGAATTTTTTGGAAAAGTGCCATATAGCCCATATAGCTCCATACTGGCTATATGGGGGTATAGGTTCAACCTGGGAAATTCACACACGTTCATTGTGATATGGGTTGTGGGGTCTCGTTTTTCACGTCTCGTCATTTAGAACACAATGGGAGGGGTCCCGGAGCGAATCGGTGAAATTTTTGGGAAAAGTACCGGGTAGGCCTGTATATAGGCCTATAGGCTGGCTATACGGGGGTATAGGTTCAACCTGGGAAATTCACACACGTTCATTGTGATATGGGTTGCTTGGATTTGTTTTTCACGTCTCGTCATTTAGAACACGATGGGAAGGGTCTCGGAGCGCAACGGTGACATTTTTGGAAAAGTACCATATAGCCCATATAGTCCCATACTGGCTATATGGGGGTATAGGTCCAATCTGGGAAATTCACACACGTTCATTGTGATATGGGTTGTTTGAATTTCTTTTTCAAGTCTCGTCATTTAGAACACGATGGGAAGGGTTTCGAAGCGAAACGGTGAAATTTTTGGAAAAAGTTCACCGAGGCCTGGGTAGGCTCATACCTAACAAAACAGCATCTTTGGCATCGTTTGTTAACAAAACATTATCCACTTTGGCCTCTAGACCTGATTTTACTAATCAGCCAAATTTTGCTATTCTAGAGGTTAAAGAGATGTTGACATCTGCCTTCGATGTATATTTTCGTAGTATTACTACACCAACTGATGCGAAGTTACGAACTTACAGCAGAATTAAGTCAAACATTGAGTTCTCTCCATACCTGCAACTTATGAAACAACGTAGTTTACGCAAGCAATTAACGTATCTGAGATTGAGTACTCACTGTCTTGAAATTGAAGTGGGTAGACACAAAAATAAAAATAAATCTAATCCTGTTACTGAAAGACTATGCAAGGTTTGTAATTTAGGCCTTGTTGAAGATGAGAACCATTTTCTTCTTGTATGTCCTTTATATACTCAAGAACGAACGGAGTTTTTCCGAGATATTAATACACCGGTTGTTCCGACCTCCGAATTATTTCAATTCATACTTGATCCAAATAGCACTTTTATGGCTCTTCGTGTTTGCAAATATATATCTACATGTTTTGAGTTGCGTAAAAGAAAAATACTGACAGCAAAGTAATTGTCATTCTCTTTTTAATTACAGGAAACACTGTTATATCTAATAACGGAGACTGTCTATATCATATATACGTCTACCTATATGATGCAAATGTGTTAATGTTAAAATGTTAATGTCATTTTGTTTATTGTTTTGTACACTGTCCTTAATGGACGTAAAGTGCAAATAAATTGAATTGAATTGAATTGAATTGAATATAGCCCCATACTGGCTATGGGGGTATAGGTCCATACTGGGTGGACGTTTTGGGGTCTAGGTGAGCCCCTAATGATCCTATGGTGTCGTATGAGGTCTTATGTTGAAGCTCTCGTGGAGGAGCATCCGACTGGACTAATGGTTCGTCCGTGTTCAATAGTCTGCGCATGCGCAGTCTGGCCGTAGTATAGAAACCGGGCATTTTGGGGTGTGCGTGGGGGTGTGTTTGGGGTAGAGAGGACCCATCCTTGGTCCGAATGCGTCGTGGGAGATGTCATTTTGTAGCTCTCGGGGTGTACATCCCGATTTGAGGGATGTTCATGTCATCCGTGACGTCATCGGTGACATCATCAGTACGAGTAGTAGCGAAAGTGGGCATTTTGGGGCAGTGAAGGAAGGTATTTGGGGTAGAGATGGACCATCCTTGGTCCGAATGTGTCTAGGGAAGTGTCATCTTGTAGCTCTCGGGGTGTAAACCCCGATTTGAGGGATGTCCGCGTCATCTGTGACGTCCTCAGTGACGTCATCAGTACGAGTAGTAGCGAAAGTGGACATTTTGGGGCAGTGAAGGAAGGTAATGGTTCGTCCGTGTTCAATAGTCTGCGCATGCGCAGTCTGGCCGTAGTATAGAAACCGGCCATTTTGGGGTGTGCGTGGGGGTGTGTTTGGTGTAGAGATGGACCATCCTTGGTCCGAATGCGTCGAGGGAGGTGTCATTTTGTAGCTCTCGGGGTGCAGACCTCGATTTGAGGGCTGTCCATAGCATCGGTGACGTCATCGGTGACGTCATCAGTAGGAGTAGTAGCGAAAGTGGGCATTTTGGGGCAGTGAAGGAAGGTATTTGGTGTCGTGTGGGGTATCAGTGTGAAGCTCTCGTGGGTCAGACTGTCTTGTTTCATTGCAAGTTGCGTCAATCTGCTCATGTGCAGTTGGCCAGTGGGTTTTTCCCGTCAGTTTGGGGATGTGAAGGAAGGTATTTGGGATCCAGATGGACCATCCGCGGTCCGAATGCGTCGTGTGAGGTGTCATCTTGTAGCAACGCCCGCCAACGCCAAGCTTAACGCTTCAACACCCTGGTGAAATAGCTCAGAAGTTCTGATTTTCTAGATATTCCATGGAATTGTCACTAATTCTTCGAAATGCAGTGACGCCCGTCAACGCTCGTAGTTACGCCTTAACGCTCTAACATAACGCCTTGACGCCATGATATAGACCGGAGAGAGAACAACAACAACAAGGATGGCAGAAGAGAGAACAACAACAACAACAACAACACGTTTTTTTCATATAGTTTATTCTTCCCAATGTTACATCATACCTACGCTGGGAGAGCCGCGCTAGGTATGTTTACAACTCAAGAAAACTCTTCTCCAGTCAGAGGCCGCCATTTGGCGCTGCAAATGTTATATTCCTTCTTGTCCGTTAGATGTATTTTCGGCTGCTCTTATCTGTCGCCATCTCAGAAAGTTCCATCTTTGCTCGGTGTGACCTAAGCGTCGTCGGGCAGGCCTGGATATTCTTCGGGTAGCATGTCCTGAAACAGTTGTTTGCGCATTCTGATCGCATTTTCCAGGGCCTGGGTGGGTGGTAGCCCCATAGCCTCTTCCAAGTGACGCTTGGTTTTCACGATGGACCTGTGCGTGGGGTCGCCTTTCATTTCAAGCGGTAGTAAGGTATACTGTTCATAGATCGCCATGGCTGTTTTCCTGATGCGGGGCGCATTTGGGTGTACGCCTGTTGTAAATTATCCTCTCCGGCGTCCTCGATCGCTGCAGCGTAAGTATTGATAGCTGCTGTCACAATACGATCCCAGAAGGTAGGTTCTGCCTCACTTCCCACGGACGTAGGCTGACTATCTGAGATCAAGCTCTCCGTATCACTAGATAGACTCTCAGCAATCTCTGTTTCGGTATCAGTCGATACACTCTCAGCAGTCTCTGTATCAGCATCCGCCTCAGCGGACTCCTCGGAGTCTTCAATCCCATGTATATTTTTCTGGTGTCGCATCATATCGTAATGTCTGGTGAACGTGCGTTCGCACTCAGAGCAAGTATAAGCCATATTGACGGTTGAACGTCGACTGTGCGTGTTTTTGGAAATACGCTTGCTTTTATAGACAGTAACGCCCATCAACGCTTAGCTTAACGCTTCAACGCCCTGGTAAATTAGCTCAGAAGCTCTGATTTTTATGGAATTGACACCAATTCATCGAAATGCAGTGACGCCCGTCAACGCCCGTCGCTACGCCTTAACGCCCGTCTCAACGCCTTAACACACTTTCTTAACGCTTTAACGTCGTTTAATGATGCGTTCGAACAAATGTTTCTTTTGTGCTATTGCTCTGACACACGCCACTTTCCAGTTCATGCCCGAGGTTTTCAACATCGACGCTGTTCTTGCAATTTCCATATGGACTGGGTCCTTATCCAATAATTCCATATGGGTCACGAGGTCGACATACCGCTGGCGTTAAGCCCGTCGTAGTCTGGGTGCCAATCTGTTATGGGCTAAAATTGCGGCTTCCTCTTTCGAATACCCTTTGCGTTGAAACTTGTTTTCTGTGGCCCTCAACGTCTTGCCCATCTCGGCGTTCATACTTTCTTTGAACAAATCCTTCCATAGCCTCGAGTTCACATTATGTTCATTCCCTTGTACGGGTTTGAGTTGGTCCTTCACGGTAGGGTGATATTCCGGGACTGATGGTATGAAGGGGCCCCCGCTGTATGGGGGTGGGTTGTTGCTGCTGCTGTACCAGATGTGGACTCGGTGGATGGTGTCGGGGTATATGACGTTGCGGTGATCCCTCGCCGGGTAACAGGTGGGTCGTCAGCCGGCGATCTTCGGGGGTATGGGCTTCTAAATCTACGAACAGGTAGCCGTACGGACGACTTGTTGCCCCTTGAAACGCCTGCATGAAATGGTCGATGTTCTGAGGATAAATTCGACTACCAAACACATGGATTTGTGCTCTGTCAATGGGATTGGAGAACAACACAAAGTATTGGCCGTTCAAGGCAATATCTCTGGACGCCTTCCCTTGAGGGAAGAGATTCTGGGTCAAATAGATGACGGGCAGATTCCTATGATGGGATCCTTTAGTAAACGAGTCGGCAACGTGTGAATTGTCCTTGGCCGCACTCATCAGATCATCTAGTACTACCACGTTGGTCTGCTCGGGATCAAAGTAATACGGTTCGTCTATGTCGAGAGGAATCCCCGGGACGAAATTCACATTCTGTAATCGCGTAGTTTCGTAGGCGGGCTGCCATTGGCTATAACACCAAACAACACGTGCCGGAGCTGTGGTTGCCACACCTTCCTCTAAGAACTTCATCACCCAGGACGTCTTGCCACATGCCGTAGGGCCGCTCACCGTCATCGTATAGGGATGCTCTACTGCACTTGTTGGACCTATAGCGGGACTCGGCGGTGTCTCTTGGTTGTTCTTGCCTTGAATGTGCCTGAGCATACTATCGCGACGAGAGAAGGTTCTCTGACAGAACGTACACGTACACGACATGTTGATCTATCGACCAATACATAAGGACTGATGAGGGACACATGTTCATTCTTATATGTACAGACACCACCACCAACACCACCACCACACACTACCACCACACACACACACCACCAACACATTCCACCACCACCACCACCACCGGGCGTTGACGGGCGTCAACGCCCGGTGGTGATGGGAGCTCCCGTGTGGCAGAGCTCTTGGATCGGGGCTCTTGGAGCTCAAAGCGTGTGGAGCTCAGAGCTCGGAAGTGACATTTGCATATGATCGCTGTGAGGTCACTTCCGCTTCCGTTCCCGTGACCGGAACTGACCTTTGACCCCTGCGCGCGCTAACAATACCGGATAAAAATTGCGCGCACGGGTCAAAGATCAGTTCCGGTCACGTGAACGGAAGCGTAAGTGACCTCACAGAGGTCATATGCAAATGTCACTTCCGAGCTCTGAGCTCCACACGCTTTGAGCTCCAAAAGCTCCGATCCAAGAGCTCTGCCACACGGGAGCTCCCACCACCACCGGGCGTTGACGCCCGTCAACGCCCGTTGGTGGTTGTGGTGGTGGTGGTGCTGGTGCTGGTGGTGGAATGTGGTATTGGTGTGTGTGTGTGTGGTGGTAGTGTGTGGTGGTGGTGTTGGTGGTGGTGTCTGTACATATAAGAATGAACATGTGCCCCTCATCAGTCCTTATGTATTGGTCGACAGATCAACATGTCGTGTACGTGTACGTTCTGTCAGAGAACCTTCTCTCTTCGCGATAGTATGCTCAGGCACATTCAAGGCAAACACAACCAAGAGACACCGCCGAGTCCCACTATAGGTCCAACAAGTGCAGTAGAGCACCCCTATACGATGACGGTGAGCGGCCCTACAGCATGTGGAAAGACGTCCTGGGTGATGAAGTTCTTAGAGGAAGGTGTGGCAACCACAGCTCCGGCACGTGTTGTTTGGTGTTATAGCCAATGGCAGCCCGCCTACGAAACTACGCGATTACAGAATGTGAGTTTCGTCCCAGGGATTCCTCACGTCATAGACGAACCGTATTACTTTGACCCCGAGCAGATCAACGTGGTAGTGCTAGATGATCTGATGAGTGCGGCTAAGGACAATTCACACGTTGCCGACTCGTTTACTAAAGGATCCCATCATAGGAATCTGTCCGTCATCTATTTGACCCAGAATCTTTATCTTCAAGGGAAGGCGTCCAGAGATATTGCCTTGAACTGCCAATACTTTGTGTTGTTCTCCAATCCCATTGACAGAGCACAAATCCGTGTGTTTGGTAGCCGAATTTATCCTCAGAACATCGACCATTTCATGCAGGCGTTTCAAGGGGCAACAGGTCGTCCGTACGGCTACCTATTCGTAGATTTAAAAGCCCATACCCCCGAAGATCGCCGGCTGACGACCCACCTGTTACCCGGCGAGGGATCACCGCAACGTCATATACCCCGACACCATCCACCGAGTCCACATCTGGTAGAGCAGCAGCAGCAACCCACCCCCATACAGCGGGGCCCCTTCATACCATCAGTCCCGGAATATCACCCAACCGTGAAGGACCAACTCAAACCGTACAAGGGAATGAACATAATGTGAACTCGAGGCTATGGAAGGATTTGTTCAAAGAAAGTATGAACGCCGAGATGGGCAAGACGTTGAGGGCCACAGAAAACAAGTTTCAACGCAAAGGGTATTCGAAAGAGGAAGCCGCAATTTTAGCCCATAACAGATTGGCACCCAGACTACGACGGGCTTTACGTCAGCGGTATGTCGACCTCGTGACCCATATGAAATTGTTGGATAAGGACCCAGTCCATATGGAAATTGAAAGAACAGCGTCGATGTTGAAAACCTCGGGCATGAACTGGAAAGCGGCGTGTGTCAGAGCAATAGCACAAAAGAAACATTTGTTCGAACGCATCATTAAACGACGTTAAAGCGTTAAGAAAGTGTGTTAAGGCGTTGAGACGGCGTTAAGGCGTAGCGACGGGCGTTGACGGGCGTCACTGCATTTCGATGAATTGGTGTAAATTCCATGAAAATCAGAGCTTCTGAGCTAATTCACCAGGGCGTTGGAGCGTTAAGCTAAGCATTGATGGGCGTTACTGTCTATAAAAGCAAGCGTATTTCCAAAAACACGCACAGTCGACGTTCAACCGTCAACATGGCTTATACTTGCTCTGAGTGCGAACGCACGTTCACCAGACATTACGATACGATACGATGCGATACATGGGATTGAAGACTCCGAGGAGTCCGTTGAGGCGGATGCTGATACAGAGACTGCTGAGAGTGTATCGACTGATACCGAAACAGAGATTGCTGAGAGTCTATCTAGTGATACGGAGAGCTTGACCTCAGATAGTCAGCCTACGTCCGTGGGAAGTGAGGCAGAACCTACCTTCCGGGGTCGTATTGTGACAGCAGCTATCAATACTTACGCTGCAGCGATCGAGGACGCCGGAGAGGATAATTTACAACAGGCGTACACCCAAATGCGCCCCCGCATCAGGAAAACAGCCATGGCGATCTATGAACAGTATACCTTACTACCGCTTGAAATGAAAGGCGACCCCACGCACAGGTCCATCATGAAAACCAAGCGTCACTTGGAAGAGGCTATGGGGCTACCACCCACCGAGGCCCTGGAAAATGCGATCAGAATGCGCAAACAACTGTTTCAGGACATGCTGCCCGAAGAATATCCAGGCCTGCCCGACGACGCTTAGGTCACACCGAGCAAAGATGGAACTTTCTGAGATGGCGACAGATAAGAGCAGCCGAAAATATATCTAACGGACAAGAAGGAATATAACATTTGCAGCGCCAAATGGCGGCCTCTGACTGGAGAAGAGTTTTCTTGAGTTGTAAACATACCTAGCGCGGCTCTCCCAGCGTAGGTATGATGTAACATTGGGAAGAATAAACTATATGAAAAAAACTTGTTGTTGTTGTTGTTCTCTCTTCTGCCATCCTTGTTGTTGTTGTTCTCTCTCCGGTCTATATCATGGCGTCAAGGCGTTATGTTAGAGCGTTAAGGCGTAACTACGAGCGTTGACGGGCGTCACTGCATTTCGAAGAATTAGTGACAACTCCATGGAATATTTAGAAAATCAGAACTTCTGAGCTATTTCACCAGGGCGTTGAAGCGTTAAGCTTGGCGTTGGCGGGCGTTGCTACAAGATGACACCTCACACGACGCATTCGGACCGCGGATGGTCCATCTCGATCCCAAATACCTTCCTTCACATATCCAAACTGACGGGAAAAACCCACTGGCCAACTGCGCATGCGAAGATTGACGCGACTTGCAATAAAACAAGCCAGTCTGACCCACGAGAGCTTCACACTGATACCCCGCACGACGCATTCGGACCAAGGATGGTCCATCTCTACACCAAAATACCTTCCTTCACTGCCCCAAAATGCCCACTTTCGCTACTACTCCTGCTGATGACGTCATCGATTACGTCACAGATGGTGTGGACAGCCCTCAAATCGAGGTTTGCACCCCGAGGGCTACAAGATGACACTTCCCTAGACACATTCGGACCAAGGATGGTCCATCTCTACCCCAAATACCTTCCTTCACTGCCCCAAAATGCCCACTTTCGCTACTACTCGTGCTGATGGCCTCACCGATGACGTCACAGATGACGCAAACATCTCTCAAATCGGGTTGTACATCCCGAGAGCTACAAAACGACACCTCCCACGACGCATTCGGACCAATAGTGGTCCATCCCTACCCCAAATACCTTCCTTCACTTCCCCAAAATACCCACTTTCGCTACTACTCCTAGTGATGACGTGACCAATGACGTTCACAGATGACATGAACATCCCTCAAATCGGGATGTACAACCCGGGATCTACAAAATGACATCTCCCACGACGCATTCGGATGGGTCCTCTCTACCCCAAACACAACCCCACGCACACCCCAAAATGTCCGGTTTCTATACTACGGCCAGACTGCGCATGCGCAGACTATTGAACACGGACGAAACATTAGTCCAGTCGGATGCTCCTCCACGGGAGCTTCAAAATAAGACCTCATACGACACCATAGGATCATTAGGGGCTCACCTAGACCCCAACACGTCCACCCAGTATGGACCTATACCCCCATAGCAAGTATGCGGCTGTATGAGCCTACCCAGGCATCGGTGAACTTTTTCCAAAAATTTCACCGTTTCGCTTCGAAACCCTTCCCATCGTGTTCTAAATGACGAGACGTGAAAAACAAATCCAAACAACCCATATCACAATGAACGTGTGTGAATTGCCCAGGTTGGACCAGGTTTCGCTCCAGGACCCTTCCCATTGTGTTCTAAATGACGAGACGAGAAAAACAAATCCAAACAACCCATATCACAATGAACGTATGTGAATTTCCCAGGTTGGACCTATACCCCCATATAGCCAGTATAGGACTATATGGGCTATATGGTACTTTTCCAAAAGTTTCACCGTTGCGCTCCTAGACCCTTCCCATGGTGTTCTAAATGACGAGACGTGAAAAACAAATCCAAGCAACCCATATCACAATGAACGTGTGTGAATTTCCCAGGTTGGACCTATACCCCCCATAGCCAGCCTACGGGGCTATATACAGACCTCGGTGACTTTTCCCAAAAATTTGACCGATTCGCTCCGGGACCCCTCCCGTTGTGTTTTTCTGGGCGAGACGTGAAAAACAAGATCCCACAAGCCATAGTAACACCCACGAAAAAAATTGACCAACCCCCCCCGATACAGGCATTTCCCCGTATATTGTATATTGTACGAGTCCGTGTTCCGCTTTTTTCTGAAGAAATTTTTACATGCACCCACTCATGACTGGATGGCCCTCGAGGAGAGCTTCACTTTGACACCTCAGTCGACACAATCGGTCCACTAGGGACCCACCTCGGTCCAAAAACGTCTATTCCCATACTGTTTTAAGGCATTCCCCATATACATTAACATTGGTTGACATGAGACTATTTTCTGTGGCCGCGGAAGCAGAGCGCATGACCACCAGACCGCGGAGGAATTCGAGGTGAAAGAGGGGGCGCCACCTGTTGGAACTATAGCGGCCTTGACCTCTACGCGGCCTCAGAGGTCAAAGGCCGTAAATGGCCGCTTCCTATACTTTAACCTGGGTTCCCCCTTAAATTTTACCCGGGGGAACAAATAAGTAGGTCAATGAAGCTGTAAATCAGTTTTCTATACTACTGACATCGGGATTTCACCGAATGAGACGCCTGGACCCACGCGCTGGACATTTCCGTAACGTCATCAATTTGAGAGCCATCGATATCTGAACATTTCCGTGAAATAATGCACAACCAGGAATTTCCGGAAATTACCGGATATTAATGAAAATGGGAATTCTGGGGTCTAGGTGAACCATTCTTGGTCCAAACAGGCTGTGTTGGGCGTCAATCTGCGCATGGTTAGTCGGAAAATTGTACAAAAAGGGAATTTGAGGTGGGAGTTTTGGGGTCTAGACGGGCCATATTGAGTATCGATGTATCTTGCAAAATAGTGTCAATAGTGTTAAACCACAACAACACGTACCATAGAAGACAGAATTGTGCCTATTGAGCAGTTCTCTCTGGCAAAGAATAGTTGGCCTTAGTATGATTTTGGATTGTTTTCTCACTGTTTATGGGAAATAGACTGGAGGTATGCGGTGACGTTCTGCGCGATTGATGTCGAGTAGTACTGGTACTCGGGGGGTGGTGACCTGATTTCTCCCCCGGAGTCCAGGTAGACCGTCCTCACTCTTCCGGTGTTATACAGCCCTATCATCCGTTTTGCATCACCTCGACATCGTATCAACATCGCCTCTGGGAGTTTCATTGGTGGTTGGACAGACAGCCCAATAGGACATTCTCATCGTCTTTCTGTTATTTACCCGCACCTCTGACTGTATGGTTTTTTTTCAGCCCACCCTCCGCTCTTGTAGCAATAACTGGCCATGATCCTTCCTCGTCAAAATTCTGTGCTGGAATGATCGCTCTTAATATAGACCAAATCTATCACTGCAGAGCTCTTCCATTGGTTTGTTTCTGGGGCACCGATTGGTTACATTTGTCCCCAGTCTAGACTGCTGATGTGTTCAAGCTCGGGGCCATTTATTATGCTCGTAACATATTGTACAGAAAACGAACAGAACAGAGAACTTTGGTTTTCATTCAAGAACAACAGCAACGTCGTGAGAACAACCACGTGATAAGTTAATTCCAGAAGTGACTTTGAATATTGAAATGTTTTTCGGCCTAGACATACACCAGCACATGTCTGGTGCGTATCCGTGTTGGGTGGAGTACTCAAGGAGAACGTATTGGCTCTTGTCTACTTGAATGATGTTGTCGAATTCGGCGTAGCAAATCACGTTTATAGTGCCGGAAGTGGTGTCCCGAAGTGGATTTCCAGGTTCAGCTGTTGGTCGTAGTCTAAGTTCGGGGTGAGGTCGACGCAGAACAACGTGTACTCGTCATAACAGGCGTCCTGTCGATGTGGTTCTCTTCGTCCTGGTCGATTTGCCCATTGGGGTTGCATTTTGGTAGAGGCAGAGAGAAGGCAAGAGGGGAGAGATGAGAAAGACTGAAAAGATCAGGAGAGAGAAAATGTGATAAAAGGATGGGATGTTCGGCTGGTCTATTCTCCAAGACTGTGTGATCCAACTGAACGGCTGGATTCCGTTTCCCTTTGCGGACGTACAAGACTGTATTTTGGATTATAGATGGCAATATTAAACGCAATATTAAAAGGGTGATGGAAAACGATGTCGGCGTACTGACAAAAATTCATATGATCCCAAAGATAAATATACTGACAGCATATTTTTAAAATCATCACAAGAACCAAAAGTGATTTCTGTGATGTAATAGTCATATCAAGTCATCTGTTGGAAAAAGATGAACTATGTGGCCGCCAGATAGTAAATAACGCCCAAAAGAGAGAGTATTTATCGAATGGAAGTCCGTATACCGCTCAAGCTGTTCATATGGACTCCATGAGGATCTTGACGTACGTGGGTTCATACGGGCCCTATCCCCGAGTTAAGCGGAATTACACACAATTTACGAAACGTAACGCCACAGATCGTGCACGCTACGCTCGTATTTTGCTATCAGCATGCGATATGTATCGCCAAATTTGAGAAACTTTGAGTGGATACGCTTGGTGGTATAGCCCTGTCTTATGCTTGTTTAACTTGGTCTTCTGAGCTGGAGTCAGAGGAGCATTGCCTTTTAACAGGGTTTACCAATGTCACACATAAAGAATACAAGGGCGGGATCTGATCCACGCACAATAGTCCGGGTCAAATCGAGTGCAGTTGTCTTCAGCACTCGGAGCATCAGTGCGTGCTTCCGTACTCGAGTGGATATGATGCACAACTAATGGTGGAACATGCAAACCGCCTTTCATCACACATACACTCACACCCCAACTGGGCGAGCCACTGGATGTGGGTGTGTTTACATAATAAGCGTTTTTTATTAGCCTACTTGCAGGTGCATGTGGTGGGTCTTTCCAGGAAAGATTCCAATCAACAGTCGGCGGTGGTCGGGGATGGCTTGCTTAAGGTCGAAGACATTATACAAATGCTGAGGGTTTGTTGCATCTTTAAAGACTTCCGACGCAAACTGGGTGCAGCCAGTGTACGACTGTCTCGCAAGGTACAGCAGTTGAGTGGGGTCTCCTGGATCTTTAAACACCGCCAATTAGCACTTGAGAATAAGCTAATGTTCCGATGCTCTTTGTTTTCACTGAACAGCTTCTGCGCAATGTATCTGTCCAAGGCATCTGTCGTTCAGGTTGGGTAGTCCTTCCAAGAACGTGATGTGGGACATCGTCTCGTACTACGCCTGCCATTGCCCGTAACACAACACGACCCAGATGATGGGTGAGGTAATCATGATATCGGCGTGTTGAACCAGTTTCTGGTCTTGCCTGAGCCCGTCTTCCCCGCGATGAGCCAGGGGAAGGGATGTTGCCACCTGGGGTTCATTTGGTACGAGTGAGACGGCGTCGTCGGAGCACGGGTGTGTGCGGCGAGCCTAGGTACCGTTGTCGATGCGTTAGGGCGTTCACTGTGGGTGGTAGTATACGGCGTGTATTCAGATGTAGTGGTCACTGCAATACTCGGTGGGCGACTCGACGTCGACCAGGTCTGTATTCTTGTCCTTGGGACGGTGTAGTGGTTGCTGGGGCCGGACGAGTGTTGACTGGCGCTAGCATGGAGGGGGTATGTAGACTCGTATGGCTTGCTCTCACAGCTGGTCGGCTGAGTAGAGTGCTGAGGTACGCCACGTCGTAAAACCCAATAGGGTTAGCAATATCACCATCTGGTTAGCAGGGACCCAGGAATTGAACGCACTCGGTCAGCCTGGCCACTTCACGATGTGGACCGTCCTGTTTCGTCGTCGCTCGGTTTTCAGGATGCGTTCTACAGTGGAGTAGTCTTGCGTTGTTTTCACCACGGGCTGTGATTCTTGCGCGTAAAACCTCTCTTGTAGTGGCTCCTCTTGAAGGTCTTCCAGTTCATACACCCGTGGTTGTAGGGGTATGCGGCGTTTGATCACAAAGTGTTCATGGCTCCAGATGTACAAGACACGACTACTTCGTTGCGCTCGGTGACGTCGACGGGTGCTCTCTGAATACGCCGATGAGAGGTTCGATTGTAACCCTCGACCAGGAGGACATCGATGTATCGCTTTGTATTATTATAGGTGAAATATTTGCACATGCGGTCTTTAAACCTCCTGTTGCACCTTCTCACAACGGTTGCCTTGGTCTCGTACGCGTGAAATAAGAACCCCCTTCAGGGCTCTCAGTGTCTGTTAGCAATTCGGTGCCGTCGTCGGAGTGCAAATACAACGGTTTGCGTCCCGTCTTCTAGATACGCTTGAACGCAGCCACGAGTTTCCCCCTTGTTTGATTCGGATAGAGACGACCCACGCATAATTCGATAGAATATCGATGCACGTCAAGATCTATCGATTACCATCGTTGTGTTTAGCAAATAGCGAACGTCAGATCCGACATTCAGTATTAAGCCGTGTTCAAAAAGAATTTTCGTGTCAATAATCGAAAGATCTATTTCGTATGACAGTTCCAATTCCAAAGATGTATGAAATAAAAATAATAAGGACACACGATAGTTTCCTGAAAGAGAGAAGCGGTCAACAGATTTCAATCGTGTTAGCAAGACATGATGATTCTCAATCTGATTAAAATTAGCGACATGTCCGATAGGGGAGCGGTTATTAAATCTGAGTTTTAATCAGATTGGATGATTCTATACATAAAATTCTAATCAATGACTCTTATTCTTTATACAAATAACTGCCAATTCGTTTCACAGTATGCATATCAGCTATGCTTTGATTGTGACTATTCGTTTGAATCGCAGATGTGAAACACATATAATATTCAATGAAACATACAATAATATTCAAACGGCTCCTAGCTATCCCCGGGTTAAGCGCAATTAGACACAGGTTACGAAACCTAAGCACCAGATAGATCTTGCACGCTACAATTATATTTTGCCGTCAATGTACGATATTTATCAAACAATTTGAGAAAATCATGACGATCAAATCCGCTTGCCCTTGGGCATCTGTACCCCGCCGATGACCCGGTTCTGTGGAAAATGGCGGTGAGCGGTTCGATGTAAGATATAAGTCTCGAATTTAGGTAAGTTTATCCCTGGAGTTTAGCGACTCGATAATCACTGACAATGCACTAAAGGCGGCCGTACTGTCTGGACTGTAATGCAACGTGTCCAACACCTTCTCCCAGGTCTTCATGGCAATGATTGATGAAGGGCCCATGCTCTATCGTTTATCTATAACGTGGATATCTTGGG
>JAVTVY010043311.1:0-21399 GCA_036873755.1 Hanleya hanleyi | reverse complement strand
TAAAGGGAAAGGTCGTGGTAAAAGGCAGCAGGGCCGGTGACGATTCGGGCCATGTCATGACATGGCGGGACCACGAATTGCCTCAACTTCCGGTCCCGCCGAAATCCAGTCTCCCGGTCGGGGGACGACTTCAAGGATTTTGGCGGAATTGGCAAAACTGGGGATGGATCCGTGGGTAATCCGTACTATTCGATACGGTTACCCCCTAGAATTTACTATAGATCCACCCCTTACTGCTGCTCCCAAGCCCTCCCGTATACCTATACGGAAGGCACACCTTCTGGTAACACAGGCATCTGTGGACAAACTTATCCAGAAGCATGCAGTAATAGAACTTCCGGTCCACGACCGGTCCCCGGGTTCTATTCTCCGGTCTTCCTTGTGCCAAAGAAGGATACACCGGAAATGCGCATGATAATAAATCTGCGCAGGCTGAACAAGGACTTCCTGATGAAACCCCTTCACTTTCGGATGGAGTCCTTCCGGTCCATCAGGACCGCTCTGGTTCAAGGGGAATGGTTAACTTCCTTGGATCTTCGGGACGCTTACCTGCATATCCCGATTCATCCAAGTTACCGGAAGTACCTGAGATTCCTGGTCGGTGCTCGCCGTTCCCAATTCCAGGTTCTACCTTTCGGTCTAGCCAGTTCCCCTTGGATCTTCACCAGAGTATTTCAGCCAGTGGCGGCGTATCTGCACAGTCGAAGTATCAAATATCATTTTTACCTAGACGATTCCATTATCAGGAATATGTGCAGAATACAACTCCGATGCGATACAACATTTGTATGGCACATCCTCGAACTACTGGGTTATCTCCCACACGAGGAAAAATCGGAGATAACACCGTCACAACAACGGAACTTCCTAGGCGTGGCGTTCGACACCAAATTGGTCATTGCTCGGCCACCGGAAGTTCGTTGGTGCAAGATATGTCGCGACATTCCACTGTTCATCAGACATTCTTGCCGCACTGCCATCCAGTTTGCATCAATAATCGGTCTACTGACATCCACACAGGATGTCACACCACGAGGCCGATTACAGTTACGGCCACTAATAATCTATTTAAATCAGCATTGGCCACACAGGCACAGGAATCCCATGATTCCTGTCACAGAGGAAGTCAAACATCACCTATTATGGTGGATGGACCCTCTCAACGTGATGCCTGGTGTAACACTGCTTCCGTTTCAAGCTACTCATCAGCTGTTCACGGATGCTTCGATGCAAGGATGGGGGGGCCCACCTCGGATCCAAGTCGATATCAGGCTATTGGACTCCGCAGGAGAGGTTACTCCATATCAATGTGTTAGAGTTCATGGCCGTCAATCGAGCAATACTCTTATTGATACAGGACCTCAAAGGCCAGTCGGTTCTGGTAGCTACAGACAACACAACTGTCTTAGCTTACATCAACAAGATGGGGGGAACTCGGTCCTCGAAGCTTCTGTAGCAGACCGAGATACTCTACCATCTGTGCTGGCAGAACGATATCATACTTCGTGCCAGACACATACCAGGACATCTGAATGTACTAGCCGACGCACTGTCGAGAAAACATCAGATTATACCGACGGAGTGGCAGCCTCACACAGACATTCTGCGCCAAATCGCTCAGATTTGGGAACAACCGCTGATAGATCTGTTCGCTACTCACCTGAATCATCAACTCCCTCTGTATATGTCCCCTGTACTGGATCCTCTAGCAGTGGGAGTCGATGCTCTATCGCAGGATTGGACGGGTCTAATAGCGTATGCTTACCCGCCCCCTTCAATCCTGCCTCTAGTTCTACAAAAGATACGCGCGCATCCATGCGTGGTTTATCTAATTGTCCCTTGGTGGCCAGCTCGTCCGTGGTTTCCCGACCTTCTGGAATTACTGGTAGACGTCCCAAGACGACTACCTCTTTGGGAAAAACTACTTCGTCAACCGAAGTCAGCAATTTTCCACCACAAACCTCAGGCATTCCATCTGCATGCTTGCAAGTGCTCAAGGATCAGCTCACTGAGGTTGGGTTTTCTAGGGAAGCTTCGAGAAGAATGGTCGCTTCCACTCGATCCTCCACATCAGCTTGTTATCAAGGGAAGTGGAGGGTCTTCCATGAGTGGTGTACTGGAAGAAACATTGATGCCCGTTCTGCCTCTGTTCAGCAGATAGCAGATTTCTTGTTACACCTGTTTCAAGACAAGGGTCTTGCTCCATCTACGGTGGATGGTTACAGATCTGCATTATCTAGGATTATTAACCTGTCTACTGGCGTTAATCCTGCCTCTGATCCTAATCTAACAGCTCTGGTTAGATCGTTTAGGATTGACAGGCTTGTCTCTGTACCAAAACTTCCTAAATGGGATTTAGCATTAGTTCTACGGAGTTTATCAGAACCTCCGTTCGAACCCATAACTACAGCCGATCTGAAATTCCTATCCTACAAAACAGTTTTTTTGTTAGCCTTGGCTTCAGCGGCTCGCGTGTCAGAACTACACGCTTTGGATGCTAGGGAAATTAGGCATGATTCTCGATGGACTTATGTGGTACTTACTACCATTCCTGAATTTGTAGCCAAGAACCAATCTCTGTACGACACTTCTTGTAGAGAATTTAGGGTTCCAGCTTTAGCTGATTTCCTTTCCTCAGGGTTAGAATCGGACAACCTTATGTGTCCGGTTCGTGCCCTTACTGTATATATTAGTCGCACTAAAGTACTACGTGCTGGGCGAAGGCGATTATTTATACCATTTTGTCCCCGGAGCCAACAAGAGATATCTAAAAACACTATCTCTTCTTGGCTCTCCAAAACTATTAGGTTAGCCTACGATGGAGTGTCATCGATGCAGGCTGCGTTGTGTGATGTCTCTGCACATGAGATCAGGGCGCTTGGGGCGTCCTGGCCTTTGTGGACCAACAGGTCGGTAACTGATATTATGAGGGCTTGTTTTTGGAGATCTCACACAACCTTCGCATCATACTACTTGAGAGACATGACACTTATCAAGGACGACCTATTTTCCTTGGGACCACTGGTGACAGCGCAGCAGATCACCGGGGTCGGGTCAGCACACAGACACTAGAGGCCTGTGTGTTTTTATCGGTTTTTAATGGTAAGAACACGTTTCCTCATAAAAAACTTTCTTTTAAAAAAAGGGGGGGGCACGTGTATATAACTTCCATTATGTCAGCGCCGATGAGCCTGGGAGGTCTGGGCTTACTATAGGGACAGTGTCTACGATACCGTTATATGACCCTGTCGCTATTGAGTCTTTATGGAAGCCTATTCTTATTTAAGTTTTATGGCCAGCATGAAGTCTCTTGCTGACTTCCGTCTAATCCTCACGCCATTAGTCGCTGTCACTTGGACTTCCCTCCGTCCTGCTTTGGGATTCTCGCATATGTCAGTAAGGTCAGTTTCACTGTGTAAAAAATATAATAAATTTACATGTAATTTTTACATTTTTAAACTGAAACTTACCTTACTGACAGAGTGATGGTCCCACCCGACCTCCCCGCTTGGGATCTTACACATTTACGCGTAAGAAGTGGAGATCTATTGTGATTGAGTGCTGGCGTGGGTGATTAGGCGGGAAATGAACTGTGCTATTGTTTTAATTTCTTCACTTGTTAATCCGTGTTTGCACACGAACGCATATGTCAGTAAGGTAAGTTTCAGTTTAAAAATGTAAAAATTACATGTAAATTTATTATATTTCTTAGTTCAATAGCCCTCCAGCTTAGGGCAGCATGGTTTACCATACCATGTTTGTCTGGCACAGAAGGTAGATTAAAGTGCCAAACAAATTAAGCTCTCTGATCACCAGTGTGTGTAGAGCCTAATTTTCAAAATTCAAAATTTTTTGTAGTTTCGGTTACGTTTTTTGTTAGGGTTAGGGTTTTGCTAGGGTATGTTTGTTTGGGTCATTGTCGCCATGTGACCATAGGGTTAGGTGCGACGTTAAACTTCAAACAACCAACCAATCTTAGTTCAATATCTTGAGGAATACTAATAGAAACATATTATATATATATAACGCCCACCCTTCGCCCGCCCCCCCCCCCCCCAGGACAAACTGCTGACTTTGAATATTTAGATTCATTAATTGAAGACTTACTGAGAATTACGTGGCAAAAAAGGAATGAATTTGTAAAAAAAAAAGTCGTTTTTGATAGGATCGATGGCAGAATACATGTAAGTCTTCATTCTTAAATTAGACTGTGCCAAATCTGGTAAGCCAATAAATAGTTTAATAATGAAAGTCGAAGAAAAAGAAGAATGTGTATTGGACATTCGCTAAGGGCTTCTCTGAAATACCATCACATATGAAACTGTTTTACTGTTGTGCATGTTTATTTACTGAGTGAGAACAGTTCAATTATTTTCTGAACAACAGAAAGGCAAGGAAGGAGAGAAATCTGATGATCAGAAAGAGAAGACGGAGGGGGACAGTAGTATGGAAGAACCACCGAAGGATGCCGAGATAGAGGGTGGACACGCTTTTCTAATCATGAGTCGGGGAGAATCCACTATGGTGAGTAGAATACATTATTGGCACGTGGCTTTCTGCCATTGTCAGAGGTTGTTATCTCTTAAACTATTGGTGAAACGCCCTCTGACTGCATGCATAATTATTCAGTTTTCATCGTTTATGAAGGACACAAGCAGCGTATATACAATAGAGAATAAAAATGCATACAGTATCTTGTAGGAAAATGAACAATTTAGATGCCTAAATAATTGACAAGAACACACTGCAGGGCTCGATGTTAGATCTTTACATCGCCTGTCCTGTCGGGCAGGTGAGTGTGCAAATTTACTTGTTCAAGGTTTAATCCTACTTGCCCAACTTTGTCAGCGAAAATTGTTTGGTCACCATTTTGCGACTGGCCGCAGAGCGAATAAGTTTCTCCGCGATTGGCCGATAGGCCCCAGCAAGTCCAACGTTGGCGAATGAGTGAATGTCTAACGGCCAAGTCACGAGAACCATGTGGAGGAGCATCACGGCAAATACACTGTATGAGAATGGATGCACTTGCACTAAGAAACAACCGAACAAAATATACATAAAAGTCTCACGTCATGCACGTCACCGTAAATTTGGCAAGTTCTGCCATACTGTAAAAACTTGATTGTCTTCAATAGTCGTGACAGATGCACAGCTGGCGAATTTATTCAGCCAAAACGACCTGTCCAGTCTGGCATGTCAGTTTAGAAACTACCTGCCCCAGTGCTACATTCGCCTGTCTTGGGCAGCCCTGCACTGTACAAAGTCTTGTTGTATCTATGTCCTGAGCTATATTTAGAAATGCACGATACTGATTCATCAAGTGCCATGCGCAAAAAATCTGTTTGCCGCCTTTTCAACCCCGATGCAATCAGAGGGTATATCTGATAATTGAGGACATGAAATGAAGACAAGGTTTTTAGCTTGTTTTAATTGTCTTTTAACTTTTGTGTTGTGCAATAACTCCAGTTCTAGGTCATGAATAGGTACCACACGTTGGATATACCTTACACAGGGAGCATGGAGCGTTGCCTTTTCATTTTGGGATCAAAAGGTCAATGGTCAAGGTCACTGTGACCGAAAAATTTGTATCTCATTGAAAATGGTAATGTTAATGATAAAAGTATAGTTCAGAGAAGTGGATTGTGATGTCAAAAAAAGAAACCTATTAACTTTTACCCCTCTGACAATTTTCATCGAAGGGTATTTGTCTGCTTAGTCCATCTGTCTGTCTGTCTTGTGTTAACAAAATATCACTTGAAGGATTATAGCCTAGCTTTCCAAATCCATGTGACATATGCAACTGACGATGAGTTGGAAGCCTGTTGAAGATGACTGACCTTGACCTATTTTATCTAGGTCAAATTCTGGCATTGGTGATACCTATAACATCTAGGTTCTCCAAATGCATAGCACATATGCAACCAGTGATTGACTAGAAGCCTTTACAATTTGACTGACCTATTTTATCAAGGTCAAAGTCGGATGAATGAAGAGGTCATGCAAGCTAAAACTAGGTCATCACATGGACTGATGTTAGGAATATCTGTACATGTATTTAGTGAAATTAATGAATCAATTGAACTTAAACTTAAAAATAATACTATCTGACATGTCTGAGAACTGGAATATTCTGATATGTTTTGCCACTTGTTGTTTCATGCACTCATGTGTTCTAATACTTTCATTCAGTGCCAGTACAGGGTGTATGTATAATACAAATAATAGTACCACTACATACAGATCAGCTTGGTATTATGGCCAGTTTTTTGGGGGCTTTTTCATATGCAACCATTGATTGACTAGAAGCCTTTACAATTTGACTGACCTATTTTATCAAGGTCAAAGTCTAGTTGTTGCCTTATCTTGAGCGATTATGGCTTGGCTCTCCAAAATTACACCGCAGTAAATATGAAACTGATGATTAACTAGAAGCCTCTTCAAGTTGACTGATCTCAAATTATTTGATCAAGGTGAAATTTTAGGTTATGTACTACAACATGTTTTAAAAGGTTTGACTTCACAAATTCATGCAACATATGTCACTAGTGATGGGATAGAAGCACATACAAGTTTACTGACCTTGACCTATTTTATCAAGCTCAATTCTAGTTAATGCGAGATTTATTAAAATTCATATTCATTTTTATTACGATATCTTATGAAGTAGTAGTAAATTTGTATCGGTTAAGTTTCTGCAGTCAAAGGTGTGCTTGGGCATATGTTGAAGCTCATATCTTGTGCACAAAATGCTGCTCCACACCTAGAATCATAGCCAAACACTATTTACCAATCAAATATTTATACAATATGAATTTTTGGGGTAATAGTATCAACAAAGATCTATACATTACATTGTACAACATATATATACAATACATTATTAAGGCTTTACTAATATTGCACAGGGATGTTTATTCCTTTATAAATTTATTTGAATGCTCTATTTCTCCGACTCCTCATGTAAGACCCCTCTCTCTAACACAAAATTCAACAAACACTTTTTGTGGTGGTGTCGTACGGTACATGACGAGTGGTGTCGTACGGTACATGACGACGAACGCTTTATTGACAATCACTTTGGGGACTCTAACCCCACACATTCTACACGGGGACTCGAACCCCACACATATTCCAAAAAACCCCACACACATCTCGGGGGACTCTAACCCCACACACATCTCGGGGGACTCTAACCCCACACACATCTCGGGGGACTCTAACCCCACACACATCTCGGGGGACTCTAACCCCACACACATCTCGGGGGACTCTAACCCCACACACATCTCGGGGGACTCTAACCCCACACACATCTCGGGGGACTCTAACCCCACACACATCTCGGGGGACTCTAACCCAACACACATCTCGGGGGACTCTAACCCCACACACATCTCGGGGGACTCTAACCCCACACTCATCTCGGGGGACTCTAACCCCACACACATCTCGGGGGACTCTAACCCCACACACATCTCGGGGGGGGAACTCTAACCCCACACACATCTCGGGGGACTCTAACCCCACATATATTTCAACATATATTTCCAGGGTGCTTAAATTAAGCATTCGTTGTAGCATCGACGTGTACCGTAGACGAGAATGGTTAAACAGAGACTCCTTCTCTCTTATAAACACATACGGCGCTCGACTGAACACAGTTCACTGTCGGAGCTGTACTCACGTCTTACACCCCATGGAGAAAGAAGTTTCCTTTTAATTCATTCCATTCAACCAAAGGAAACTATATTTCTCCGACTCCTCATGTAAGACCCCTCTCTCTAACACAAAATTCAACAAACACTTTTTGTGGTGGTGTCGTACGGTACATGACGAGCTTCAAAGAAAGCGTTACAGGCCAAGAGACGTTGACACTTCCAACCTCTTCTTGAGGCTATCTTTCACGTACCCATCTTTGGCACACTCACTCTCCCAAAGTCTTTGATGTTTGAACATTCTATCTTGTACATCATTAATTGCTGCCACAGAGGGACCAACAGCACGCAGGCTGTGCAACCCATATATCTTAGTATTGGGTATATGCGGTTTCAGTGCTTCAAAATACTTCTCGTAACCGACTGTAAGACATTAGCTTATCTGTTTCCTGAAGTTAACACGAAGCACATTTACTCACGTTTCTAAAAATGAATACATCTCACTCTTCCAAAGTCCGTGATATTTGAACATTCTATCTTGTACATCATTAATTGCTGACGCAGAGGGACCAACAGCACGCAGGCTGTGCAACCCATATATCTTAATATTGGGTACATGCGGTTTCAATGCTTCAAAACAAATACTTCTTGTAACCGACTGTAAGACATTGGCTTATGTTTTCTGAAGTTTATAACACGTAGCACATTTACTCACGTTTCTAAAAAATGAATACATCCAAATCTTCGGCTATACACGCCATTATTTCAAACAGCCTATTTACAGGACATAATTTGTTACCAGTCTTGGCAATAACTAGCCAAACTCCATCTCTCACATCAGTCTCTTGATTTTTCAATAAAAAATAGACATATAAGCTGAATAGAGTATATCACATCTTCGAATGTACAACAGATGTGCTGATCTACAAAATCCAGCATAGGCAAGCAAGCACATTGTAAATAACTTATTACCTTTCCATTCGTGCTTCAAACATTTTCGTGAGAATTACACATTCACAGGCTCTTTTTTCACAACAGATTTACAATATTTACGTTTTGCTGCTTCTAAGACATTTTAACCATTGTATTTTCGGTAGGATTCGCCACCGCTGTCATTACATACAAAAATCTGATGCTAAAGAAAGCATTTTCGATAGTGGCATAAGACTGATAATTGGCTGTTAGCAATAAGATAAACAGCACATATTCAATATCGCGTATGAACCGATTGACGGCTGACGTTGTGCCATGCATCGGCCGCCATATATACTTTGAAAGCCATACTTCACAAATGGCGAAAATCATCCAATGAAAATATCTCTTTGCCCAGATATGGCAAGGCTTAATGATCGAAGGTTTTAACAAAACTCCAAAAAAAAATATTCTCTGACATTTCAGATATCTCAGTCTAATCCGATCCCGTTCGCCCTATTATCAGGCACTCACAGAATATAACCATCAAAAAGCACAAAGTCTGAGCGCTTAATATACAGTAAATTAACTGAATCCAAATTGAATCAGCATTAGCAAATAAACACATGTCAAAAAAGTCTCTGATCCACTTATGTTCGGTTACCGCATTGCTTTAATAATGCGCCGTTTACTAAGCTTATTATTCTTGATAGATGTAATCAACAAGATCTTAGTAGCCTCAATTATGTTCTAATTCGTTGCACTCAAATGAACAAATCATTTATCATTTCCACAAACACTCTCATCTTTCCCAACTATTTATTCATAATTAGAGTAGCCAGAGCCTTGAAGTCAGATCTCGTTTACTAAGACACAATGGATGTTGGGAAATACGATTGGAATCCGAAAATTGAAAACCCTATGGAGTAACTTTCATCGATACCAGGCAAAAACAGAGATAATATAGCGTGCAAAAGCTCTGAAAACCTGTGTCGGTAGCAGTGCGTCAAGCATCTCCAGCCAAGGTGACGAACTCCACCCCTCCGTGCATACATTCTACATAATGCAATTTGTATCATATATAAATCATCTGTGACAACCACTGTGACAATGCAACGCATGCCAGCGTCCTCCAATGTGCTATACCATTGTGACGGGACAGAGACAGCCCATGCTTCAAATACATACATCAACATATTGTTAAGTGGTAAATGGGCCTACACTTTATGGACCCAGCATACGGTTGACATGCTCAAACATCATGGATGCCCCAGTCACCACTCAGATTCTTCATCAGCTTAATAATCAGCTTCTTCATTTTCTAAGCGTGGTATCATTGAACTTCCAAATGAACGTTCTGCTGTAAGCATAATTCAAAATAGACATAGAAAAGCATTTTTAGACAATTTTCATACTTCTTTTACATATTAAGCTTTCGATATTCTGGTCAAGTGTAAACCATTTTAACTCTTTGAGCTCTTAAAATATTTATAAAGCTGAGAAAAACAATTATATGAACCGCCCTCAATTTTCTCTGTGTCGAGCTCCATACATTTCAATATCAGATCACCGACTAATCATCACCACCTCCTGTGGCTGTCAATATCTTGGCCATTCTTCAATAGCATAGCACGAAGTATAAATGTTTTCCTGATACAGCTCAATTCCGTTTTAGTTATGACTGTAGGCCAACAGTTCTCTTAGAACAGCATTACTCCATAGGAATTAGTCTCATATAAAAATCTCCAGTATTCATTGGCCAACAAGTAGTGTGCTTTCGGTTCACACTTTATGTAAGAATCACAAGGCAATGCATACAATAGCCAAGCCCGGGGACAACAATTTGTCCAGACCTGTGCCTTTTCAACGACACAAAGAAAAAAGGACAATAGTTCCTACATTAGTATCGACCGTGCTTTCCCTTCCAAGATTTAGCTGTAAATGATCACATCTCGATAGGGACAATAGTAATCAATGGAGACAATGGTCAAGTAGGGCTACTGTCAAAATTTCTAATGAAATGATACATTTCAATTACTCACCCTAGAACGTGCGAAGCTAAGTGTACATGTGTCTACTGCATCTAATACTTACAGTAGCATGAGGTGAATTCTGTTGGGATTGGCCTTAAACATCCTATCGGATACACAATCTTAGCAGTTTCTGAAAATGTAAAATGCATTGACCATATCCACAACACCTGAAGTGGAACTGAATTTTTTTTTTTTTTTTTTTTTTTTGACTCCTGACGATCAAATATATTACACAACGCAGTGATCATGAACAAGAACAAAATTCTCATCCGCTCATCTGTCAAACCTCCCTTCATCATACGCCCATCGGCTACCTTCATTAGATATTGTAGCAATGCACTCACTTCCCGCGTAAATGCTTCGTTAAATCTGTAACGAGAGTAAAACAGATATTATTATATAGAGAAAAAATAACATATCCTTTGCTGGCATATTGAAAAAGGGGTCTATCTCACCATACCAGGTTGCATCGTGCAACGAGCTGCTTGCTCAAGCTTGTATAACAGCTCTGTCATCCGCTCTGGCCATCTTCCGGTTTTCATCGGACCTTTGGCAAGCTCAGTGACCACATAATATTCCGAGATTTTCACCAATCTGAGATGAATCGGGAATTAATCATCTGTTACGATAACGTAGCCTCTGTTTCTCTCTGTCGATTAGTCAGTTGCATAATCAACTTCACCGTACTGTAGATCCTACTGCTCATGTTGATATGGCTCAAACCACCTATAATTTCACCGTAAAGTTATGCTGTAATTGTTGCCGTCTCTTTTATATGGGAACTCATAGCCATAGGAACTAATTTTCGAATATTCCGTCTTTCCGTATTGGAGGGTCCACTTTATTTGACCCAGCCCATCCAATATTTGCAATTTATTTCCTGTATGTTTCCAGAAAAAATTCTGCCTTGATTTTCTGCACGTCTTTAGTCGTCTGTGCGAACTCAGCACTTAACTGTCTGATATTTTCCACCACGGATAACTCTATCTCTTCTTTGACGAAGCGACTTCTCTTAAAATTTCATGTTAGTTTGATCTTCCATATCAGGCTTCACAGTATGGCACTTCACAGCTATTGCAGTCAACTCCGAATAATATTTGTGCCAAGCGGTTATGAAAAAGGCTGAGTTAAATTAAGCATTCGTTGTAGCATCGACGTGTACCGTAGACGAGAATGGTTAAACAGAGACTCCTTCTCTCTTATAAACACATACGGCGCTCGACTGAACACAGTTCACTGTCGGAGCTGTACTCACGTCTTACACCCCATGGAGAAAGAAGTTTCCTTTTAATTCATTCCATTCAACCAAAGGAAACTATATTGTACTTACATTCTAATCACAACATCCTAATCTATGCTGATTGTCATAGTATATTACTCTGTATGTATGCAGAATTCTTGTATATTTAAGCTCTGGCATGGATATATTGCAATAGTGTCATAGAACCCCTTGTTGAGAGAACCTACAGATCTCTCTTGTTTGGGCTTTGCTAATCCGGATTAAGCCAGGGCTGAGAAACAAAAGACACCCTCCCTGTGGATGACCCCGACATGGGGGCTTTCGATAGCTTTTGCAATTCAGGCCTAGCATGAAAGGATATTCCTTTTCTAGCTGACACTTCTCTTTATAGGAGCCAACCACTGCATTTGTGTTCTTTAGCCATCTCAATATTGTATGTACATTTGTATATAAAATCACGCTTCTCGTGTGCATGCCACATCTCTCCTTATATGCTGACAAATTGAAGTTTGCCCTTGAAATATCCGAGACCAGTACTGTCAACCATGCGCTTTCTGAGTTTATTCGGAGTGACTTTCCTCGTGCATTATGTCAGGCTCGTCAGTGGATCGAGACGATTCTGCACAAAACTATTGTTGACGTTGATGTTGTTGTAGATATTGCAGACCGGCCAGGAGATCATGGAGTTGGACCACAGCGGGTTCAGTACGCAGGGCCCCACGGTCTATGCCAGTAATATCGGGGAAGACAAGTACATCGTTCAGGTTTCGCCCATGGGAGTACGGCTCTTGGAAGGCGGTAGGTTCATGCGAATCCTGTAGAACAGTGTATAATACGCTACTTACCTTAATATATTACCTACGCCAGTCATTCGACAAGCTACATTGAGAACGTAATCCAGACAAGAACTCGATCAGTTCTTGGTGGTGACATGTTGGGTGCTAAAACCAGCCGAATGACGGGCTGGCAATGTTCACTGCGATGCTGAGGGCAAATATGTCATTGACAAGTGGGCTGGCGGAACTGACCAGACAGGGAGAATCTGCACATTTTCTATCTACCTTGTCAAATGGCTGCAGTGGGTATTATACTGTAGGGTAGATTCATGAAGGGACAAGCCTTTGAAACGGGAAATGTTTAGGATTACTATAAACCAGGTCGGAATTCCAGCTGAGGATATGCCACCGTGAAAGTTCTGCTGGCTGAAGGGGTGTATATATTTAACATAGGATAGAAATTTGAAATCAACAATTCGGCATGCGACATTTCGGGAAGAGAAATTTTAGCACATGACATTTCGACAGAAAGTGATGGGTATGACATTTCAAACATGACATTTTGACATCAGGGCTGTTCCATTTAAAAAGGTATGGGAGGGGCGGAAGGCAGCTTTGAATTATACCCCACCACCCATAGAAATTGTACTGGCCTTCCCAATGTCGTAACATGGATTGAAGGGAATTTTCTTCCATGACCCATAGAATAATATATTGAGTGCCTTCCTCCCCTCCCATACCTTTTTAAATTGAACAGCCCTCAGCCAAATTGTACTAAAATAATTATTTTCACAATCTTTTTTAACATATCTTTAGCATATAAACAGCCCATTTAAAGGGTTGCCATGGGATAGATCCTTTCATCACAATTATCCGCGACATTTCGACAACATTTTGCACATATGCAGTGGGTTTAGAAAGACATGGCAAAAAGCAAAATCACAATTATTGAAGAATCTGAATTCTGTATCTTTTAGATACTTTGTAAATATTATAATACTAATGAATACCTTATCAGTCAATCAACTGCATATGTGCAAAAAGTCAACAAAATGTTGCAGATAATCGCAGTCAAAGAATTACAACTTGTCGGAAAGGTTTCTTTATATGTTAAAGATGATAAAAATTAATGTGAAAATCTTTTTCAGCATAATTTGAACTGAAAAAAAAGTGCTGAAATGTCATATGCCGAAATGTCGTGACACCCTCCAGAATATCTGATCGTAATCATTTGTTACCTGCTGTTTTTCTGCCCTTTATAGTGAACCAGCTCCAGCACATCCCGATAGATGTAGGATCTCCCATCATCCATTGCTCTGTGGCCGACCCATATGTGCTGATAAGGAGTGAAGAGGGACAAATCATGCTGCTCACCCTCCGCCCTGACACATTCGGCACCGGGGTCCGATTATCCATCTTGAAACCGCAACTGCAACAGGTCAGTTTTATGTCGGTCTTGTTTTTCCTTAATTAACTCCCTCTGTACCGGCATTTTTAACAGTTTCAAGCGGGTATCAACACTGCATGTCATGAACATGAATGAAGCGAATATATACTTATCATCGCCTACATAGTTTCAAAGATTATACTCAAAGTTTTCGAACAAGATATAATATGATGAAAATATTTATATAGGAAGTCTTTATTTTTGTTTGCCAACGACAGACAATCATTGAACTATATTTCTATCGGGACAGTTGTACCGATACGGTACAGAGAGGGTGAAAGATATGGCTCATTGATTTTCATTGGCTGATTTAATTACTGCAAACTGGTCGATGTATGTTGTAAAACTAAAAGTGGCTTATTTTACCAAATCATGTATTTTCGCGAGTTTTAAAACTTAAAAACACCACTACAGTTATCGTTCACTTGTGAACATTATTTCCAACCATTCGTGATTGTTTAACTTACAAATAATTTGTGTTGTAAGGCCATTCAAATATGATACTTTGTTTCTCAAACACAAGGCTGGTGAAATCTACATGAGGAATGAGGCTTTTTAGCTCATCTGGGCCGAAGGCCCGATGGGTAAATGTCATGGCCTGATTGTCCGTCGTCCGTAAACATCTTCTTCTCTGAAACCGCTTGGCCGATTAAGCTGAAACTTGGCATGCATGTTCCCCCCAATGAGTACACCAGAATTTGTTCATGCGGTGTCGATTCGATTTTAAATATGGGTGCCATGGCGGCCATCTTGAATTTGCCAGTGAAATCTTGTCATCATTATTTTTCGGTTACTGCTTCATGGATCTTTCTCAAATTTGGTACACCGGTTCCCCTTTGGGTCTAGTTGTACAACATGTGTACTTTAGTCCAATTTGAATATCCAATATGGCCACCAGGTGGCCATCTTGGATTTCTCCATGAAACTTTGTTGTCACAATTTCTCAAGAACTCATGGATCTTTCTCAAATTTGGTACACAGGTTCCCCTTGGGGTGTAGTTGTGCAAGATACCTTTTGTGGTCTTATTAAAAAATCCAATATGGCCACCAGGCGGCCATCTTGGATTTCCCCATGAAACATTGTTATTGCGATTTCTCAGGAACTACTGCATGGATCTTTCTCTAATTTGGTACACAGGTTCCCCTTGGGGTCTAGTTGTGCAAGATACCTTTTCCGCTCTGATTCGAAGTTCCAATATGGCCACCAGGCGGCCATCTTGGATTTCCCTATGAAACTTGGTTATCGTGATTTCTCAGGAACTACTGCATGGATCTTTTTTCAAATTTGGTACACAGGTTCTCCTCGGGGTCTAGTTGTGCAAGATACCTTTTCTGCTCTGATTCGAAAATCCAATATGGCCACCAGGTGGCCATCTTGGATTTCCCCATGAAACTTTGTTATAGCGATTTCTCAGGGTCTACTGCATTGATCTTTTTTAGGTTCCCCTTGAGGTCTAGTTGTGCAAGATAGCTTTTGTGGTCTGATTCAAGGATCCAATATGGCCACCAGCCGCCATCTTGGATTTCCCTATGAAACTTCGTTATTGTGATTTCTCAGAAAGTACTGCATGGATCTTTCTCAAATTTGGTACACAGGTTTTGGGGTCTAGTTTTGCAAGATACCTTTTGTTATTTGATTCGAAAATTCAATCTTGGATTTCCCCATGAAACTTTGTTATCGCGATTTCTCAGGAACTACTCCATTGATCCTTCTCAAATTTGATACACAGGTTCCCCTTGGGGTCAAGTTGTGCAACATACCTGCATTCTGGTGCGATTCGAAAATCCAATTTGAATTTCCCCATGAAATTTTGTTATCGTGAATTCTCAGGAATCTTTGTCACAGGTTCCCCTTATTGTGGTCCAGTTGTGCAAGATACCTTTTTTGGTCCATTTCAAAAATCCAATATGGTCGCATCTTGAATTTCCCATGAAAATTTCTCACAGCTACTTTCTCCAGTTACAGCCAGATGAGCTACAGTGCCGTGGCACTATCTTTATTTTATATTTTATTGCTGATCAGGGTTCCAAGGCGGACCACCTGAAAATGTTTAAATTTGGTTTGAAAAAAAAATATAATAATCACAAAATACCATCTTATTTCATGTTTTCTGACTCTTTATTTTGAATACATCAATATTTCACAACTCAAATGATCCAGCTACAAGTTCTGCTTAGTGAATAAATGATCAAAGATTATGTTCTTGAAAAAAGTATTATTTTTATTTCCCATCTTCTCAGAAAATGACCAGGGAAAATTACTTGGATGGACACCAGTCATTATCTTGGAAAAACATGGGAATTTCACTTTCAACAACATTTTTACGATTTTATTTCAAAATCCATGGAAATTATTCCTCTCTCCTATCCTCAGTACACATGAATACAGCAAACTAAGAATTGTACCACTTGCCAGTTGCAATTGCAACCCCCCCTGGCTTTTTCAGGAAGATGCAATAGATATTATGTACATCATAGGTCAACTTAATTTAACAATCAATAGTTTTGAACGTCAAATGGACGGTGTTAAAATGAAATTTTAGAGCATGATGTGAACGATATCGCCAACTAAGGGAGATAACTCTTCTATACAGTTGTTGCAGAGTTAGCTCCCTTCACACATTTCCCATGCTTGCTGAGATGAATGCATGATAATTTGCCTGATACATTTGTGTTGTGGCGAGTTTTGTCTCAACCTTGTTGTGGCGTGCCATGATCTTGTGATTTCTACCAACCAGACAATTTCAACCATGCAGCAGAATTTGAGAAACAAAGTACCATATTTGAATTGCCTAATATCAGTCATGTAAAATGGTCACTGTGAACAATTTGAGGAAAACAAAGATAGCAGGTGTAAAACTGCAAGCAAAAGAACCTTTACTGTGTGCAATGATAATTTTTAGCCACACTTTCATATTCTGCTTTTATTGAAATTTGGTCTATTGAATCTACTACAAAATCAAACCTTTATTCGTAAAATATACATACCTGCGTAAATGTATATATTTCCCTGACATTGAAAAAATCAAGAAAATCTGACTTTCACATTTATGACACTGTAAACCAGGTCCAGGTTCATAGCGCATTCTCCCTGGGGCAAATGATTGGTTCTATATGCCATCAATTTGATAATTATCATTCCCAATATGCTTTATTTCTTGTGTAAAAAAAAAACATAAATAAAGAAATCATGGACAATCATGAATAAAAAAATCTGGAATTTGAATTCCATCCTGGAAAGTGCTTAAAAGTGCTTAAAAATGAGGTTCATGTCCTGGAAACTCCTGGAAAATCAAAGTTTGTTGTTCAAACAATCGCCAATATCTCTTTCCCATCAATAGCATGAAAAGTCATGTGAAAAATTGTGTAATTTAGTGCTAGAAAATTCCCGGAAAATGACATTTATCAACTTGGAGAACTCATGGAATACTCCAATCTAGGAAAACCAAGATGGTAAATCAGGGGAATACCATCTAGGTGTAACGCTAGGAAAACTTCGGGTGAAATGTTCGCCGACATTCTATGAGATCCCATAATAAACCAATCATGACAAATTCTAACTTTTCTCTCTGAAAATGATTGACATATAGTTCACGGGAGATTAACATCATCGCACGACACAATCTTTTGATATTTTCTACCCCTAACAAAGCTAGACTTTTCGGTGGGAGTAAACACTCTGATTCTTACGGTTTTCCACGCACACTGTCTGGAAATGATGCCATATTGGGATACTGTTTCCCGATAATGTTTACTGTATTGGTCCATGTGCTGCCGTGTGTAATTACTGTGGGCGTGATTTAGAAATTGTTTAACCAAGCTAGCCACCTGATTGGCTAACAAATGTAGTTTCAAATTCGCATGGCATTTATATAGGGCTGAAATCAGATATAATGTTCCGTGATATTATATCTGAGTTTACTGAATAGTCGTGTCAAAAAATGTGTAATTTAGTGCTAGAAAACTCCTGGAAAATGACATTTATCGACCTGGAAAACTCCTGGAATTTCAATTGAATAGAAGTGTATGAACCCTGATATGAAATCCTCTAATAATTCAATCACAGGAAGTGAAATTTTCTAGCATAAAATTGATGCAGAAACCCCATTATATTTTTTGTTATTTTAATGATACATGTATTAGAGGGTGATCAAATTTATTAGAACGACTGCTTGAATTTTACTCACAAAATTGGAGGGTGATTGAAATTTAATTGAGTGATAAAATTATTGGAGCATTTACCTTAACTCATTCATCTGTTATCGCAAATCCTCTAATTACTTCAATCATAAGAAGTGAAATTGCCCACCATAAAATCAGGGGGTGATCAAATTTATTAGAACAGGAAGTTGACCAAAGTGAACCAATGGTCCCAAACCCTGATGACATATTATATCTCTCTCAGTCACGTGATGACTGGTGTATTCATTCATCTGCATGACACGTGAACTCTTATCCAGAAATCTAACATCGTTTGCCCCGTCTGCCCGTGGGGCTTCCGGGGATTGACCTGGGATGTCGCAGGTCATGGTAAGAATAGGCCTCAGCTCCTCGGACAGCTTGTCGTAAGAGGCGACTGAGGTACCACTGGGGTTGCCGGATGAAAAAGGAATGGGACCCAATGTCGTAATATGACTGAAATATAGTTGAAAGCGACGTTAAATCGTATTCACTCACTCACTCACTCACTCACTCTAACATCGCTTATGTAACACGAAACCAATTAAATTTTCATTGTCAGCGCAAAGTACGTGTAACGCGGGGCGTGAAGTCCTATATGTAACCTGATACACCAAATTAAAACGTGCTCTTCGACTGTGCCAGTCCAGGGACCTCGCACTGGCGATTAAGTTGTGGTGTTACATGAAGGAGGTGACAGGCTAATTGAGTTGTATAAAGATTCCCACCAGTCATTTAAATGTCATGGATGCTGGGGGCCTGCATTGCATCAAGGGATAGAAATGGGAATTTATTGTCATGGAGGTAGGGGGCCTACGTCATCAGGTTTCAGGACAATTGAGAATATTTTATTCTAATGAATTTCGAGGGTGATGGTGTTTATTAGAATTTCAAAATGAGGTTGATTGAACTTTCATTGGGTGATTTATTTATCTGCATATAAATATATGTGAATTATTCAGTATATAATTTTATTACAGAAATCCAAGATGTTGGCGATGTGTGCGTACAAGGATGTTAGTGGAATGTTCACGTGTAGTAAGACGGACAGTGAGGCCACTACAGCAACCGAGGTCAAAACATCTAAACCCTCCTTTGACAAGTCCTTCAGTCTTGATAAAAGGTAAACACTTTTAAAAAAGGAATTTTTATGAATTTTTATTTTTGGGGGTTTAGCTTCTCCATGGGACAAAGGGGAAGCCTATTCATTATGAGGCCAACGGTCAAGGTCACTGCGGCCAAAAATCAAAAATTTATTGAAAGGATATTGTCTGCATTTTGTCCGTCTGTCTAACCACCTTGCTTGTTAACACAACATGTCTTGAGGGTTTATTGTTAGACTTTCTATATTCATATAACTTAGGCAACTGACAATGGATCTGAAAATGACCGACCTTGACCTATTTATCAAGGTCAAATACTAGTATTGATGATTTTTGAAGGATTACGTCTAGATTAACTAAATTCATACTATATATGCAACCGGTGATTGACTAGAAACCTTTCCAATTGGTAGTAATTTTACCTAGGTCAAATTCTAGTTATTGCAGTATCCCAAGGACATGAAGGAATCATGGCTCCGCTCTTTCAATTTACGCTACAGTACATAAAGGACAGGGCATATTTTGAAGCCCAAGGCTCTTGTTGCCAAACTTTTACATTGAAAAGTTGCTACTCTTCCTCGTGCCTTGCTTGAAAACAGAATATAAGTTTGAAGTGCTGGTAGGAGCCAGGTCAATTTTTTGTCATGTTACTTCGAATGGGAATGCTACATGTACAGTCATGTAACTATATGTTGAATCAAATTGTGGTTTGGAACAAAGTGTTCAAATAACATTAGGCCTATATTCTGTGTACAACAATAATACACAGGTAGTGTATATGGTTATTTCCTTGAGTTATTCAGCGAGTCCGTTTTATTTTCTGTACAGTAATATAGATGACGAGGATGAGCTGTTGTATGGGGACACTGATACCTCCGCCTTCAACTCCACCTTTGAAGATAGCATGAAAGAAGATAAGAGGTGAGTGTTAAAGTCCACCTGTGTACCGTCCAGAAAAACAGTATTCATTGGATGGTTTCAATTTTAATAAGCCTTGAATAGAGACTGTACGTTTTGATGGGTTTCGTGGTGTGAAGATTCGATTTGGAGGCATGGCTAGCCTGAATGATTGACAGGTTTTTAACGTTAGTCGCAACAATGGTAGCAATTTTATTCTAACACCATTCTGTGACGTCACGGTAATAACGTCATTCCCATTGTTGACGTCACATGAACACATTGCTTTTGGTGTGCGTATATAAATGAACCAATCAAATCCTTCGATTCGGGACCGAGATCAAAGTACGAGATTTTCATTTGTGACAAAAAATGCACAGAATATTGTGCTATACTGTGCACTTTTTCTTGCAAAGTTACCTCCCTTGTGATGTTGCGTCCAGTCCCTGCTTCAAGCAGTTCTTCAGGCAGAGTTACCTGCCTTCATTATCCCTAAAATATACAGTATGAAACAGGGGCTGAGTCCAGTCTACCATATCAGGCGAAGAGAACTAATAACAATATTTCTGTTTCTAATGTTTTTCAGCTCCAGTTCAACAGCTTTCAGGAAGGCTGTCCAGCCAACCTTCTGGGCAGCTGTCTGCAGAGAGAATGGATCGCTGGAGGTTTGGATTGTTACATTGTTTTGCCAGAAACGGTGTCTAGTCTCGGAACTCAAAATATAACGTAGTCCTCATGCTATATGATGACATGTATGCTGGAGCATACATGGTTGATCAGAATTGTGTTAGACGAGAATTCATTGATTAGATTTGTGTTAAAAGTGAGTTCATGGATTAGAATTGTGTGAGAAGTGAGTTCATTGATTAGTATTGTGTGAGAAGTGAGTTCATTGATTAGAATTGTTTTAGAAGTGAGTTCATTGATTAGAATTGTGTGAGAAGTGAGTTCATTGATTAGAATTGTGTGAGAAGTGAGTTCATAGATTAGAATTGTTTGAGAAGTGAATTCATTGATTAGAATTGTGCGAGAAGTGAGTTCATTGATTAGAATTGTGTGAGAAGTGAGTTCATTGATTAGAATTGTGTGAGAAGTGAGTTCATTGATTAGAATTGTGTGAGAAGTGAGTTCATAGATTAGAATTGTGTGAGAAGTGA
>JAVTVY010043310.1:0-20270 GCA_036873755.1 Hanleya hanleyi | reverse complement strand
ACGAACCCAAAGACACGCAGCAGTTCAGTGTAGACAGGCTGGATAACAGCAAGGGGCACTGCAAGGGAAATGTGCGCCTCTGTTGCCTAGAGTGCAACCGAAAACGAGGGGGTGCGGTACTCAGCGAGCAAGCACGCCATCCGGCGGCAGCTGGGTATCAGGAGGCACCGCAAGGAGCTCTTCCCGGACAAGCCCACGAGCAGGACCATCTTGCAGATAATACAGGACAGGCTCATCAGGCTTCGTGACCGAGCGTCCAAGCCGGTACACCTGGAGGGACCACACTGGATCAGTCGCACGGCGTCTTCCACCCTCCAGCTCGCCATCCTGGTATAGGTACCGAACGCCAACACCAGAGGGAAGCTTTTCCTCTTTGAGACCAATGGGGCGACCAGCAACAACAGAAGGCGGCTTTTGTGTCACAGCCACAAGCTTGATGGCATCCTTAGGCTTCTTACCGGTGAGGCGGGTCACTTCTCCGTTCAGGGCCCTAACGAAGGCAGGCAGTCGAGCCACCCACTCCGTTGAACGCGCCCCCGACGGAAGTCGCATCTCCTGGGCGTATTGGTGCCCAAACAACCGCTCAGCCAGGGTCCGGTTAAAGCGCTCCACGATCCCCTGGTCCCGATGAATGTCCACACGACCGCGTCTGACAGAGACGTCATGCTTGGCCAGTAGCTGGCTCACCGCGCCAATAAACTCGCGCCCAGGGTCAACCTGAAGAAGCTTCGGCCAGCAAAGAGGGCTCCGCTTGTAGATGCGGGAGAGAGCGTCAGCGACCTCTTTCGCTTCTTTTGTGGTCAGAGGCTCGGCCTCCTTGTAGCGCGATGCCACATCTTCAATCGTGAGCGCATACTTGTAGGTTTTGCGACCACGGGGGAAGCGGTCGTGTGGTAGAAAGAGCAGGTCGGCTTGATGAACCTCGTTCGGCATCTTCACACCAAAACGCGGGCGTGGAACATGGCGAGGGCGCGGAAGATAAATCTGCCAAATGGCCTGCTTCTTGAGCCATATTCGGGCCATATCTTCAGAGACCCTGGCTGCTGCGGCGAGGTTCTTGATAGCTGCTAGTCCCTTCCAGTAACCGCTCGGGCTGTAGTAGTGCCCCGCGAGGCGTTGGGATAGCTTTTTCGTTTCACGACCCATTGCAGCTGCTGTCGTGCCGACATTCCAAGAGGTGAAAGTCTCTATATTGCTAGTGTGCGTGGCAACTGGCCTTGTGCACACAAGATGCGGCTCTACTAGGCTACAAGTTTTTGGCTACCTTATAGGCTACGAGCCCCGTCACGCCCATTCCTAGAATGACAAAGGCGATCTCCCGGTCTTTTTGGTTACCTGAAGGTACGTACATGTCTGAAAGACGTGGCTCTGGGCCGAGAGGGTCAAGTATTTTGCCCGTGACTTGTGAGTACTCGCGGATTGCGGCATCGACGTCATGGAATGTGCGAACGGCGTGTCCCTGTCGTCGGAGCTCTTCGTTTATCCAGTCAAGCCTTTCGGTTCGCTTTTTTGTCCATGCATCCCGTGTAGCCTGGAGCTGTTCTATAGCCTTGTCATGACGTTTGCGCTCTTCGTCAAGACCCGAACTTCGAAACATTGAAAAGAGGTAATTCGACCCACTGAATGCAAGAGCATTGACCAGAGCTCCACCCAATAGCAAGGCAATCGAGGCCATGTTTTATTCGCTGTTCCCGCTGGTGCGGCTACTGTTATTACCTGGCTGACATCTTCATTATTGCATACGGAAAGGATCCTTTAAATGCTCGGCCCCTGTAGCTTCGGTCGGGACGACTGGCGTCAGGCGCGCTGCCGCTCGACGATCGATTGGTTCTCTCACAAGCGGCGATCCTGAAAGTGCACGCGAGCGCAACCTGTATCCCACGAGCAGAGCCACTGCAATTCCTAGACTGCATAGTATATAAGGAGCCCACTGTGGTGCAGCACTCCGTGAGTTTTCGACGGTCGGTTCGGTGTTGGTGGTGGTCGTCTCGGCAGCCTGTGCCATCCCTGTGGGAGCAAGACGTTCCTTGATCTCCCTGAGCTCCATCTTCAGTCGTTCTTGTTTGGCCTTTCGCGCGGCAGCGCCCTTTCGTCCCGCTTCCACCTTTTTAGGGTTCTTTTCATCAGGCGCTGTCCCTTCCTGACTGAGGATCTGTCGAGTCACTGTCACCGGTGGCTGATTCGCTTGTGGTTCCAGTACCTCCGTCATCATCGAACGTAGACGCATATGTCCGGGGGCATGTGTGTCCAAATTGGCAGTGTTTAACAGTGGTAAGGAATGTGGTCAGGGGTGCTAAGAGCATTCCAAAGCGGTGGTATAGCTGACAGGTAGCATTGCTTAGCGCATGCTCAACGAAGGGATCATCTTCTAGGTCAGCAACGAGCTTTGACTGATTTTCAGATGGAATGGGGAGCAAAGAGCTGGCTGCCATGGCATAGAGCTGAAGTGCAGCTGTCCCCAAGGTCTTGGTCATCTTAGCTCCCAAGCGCGCTTCATAGCGAGCATACAGCTTGTCAACTTCTCCGTCGTCCAGGCTTTCGACCTGGTTCGGTGTAATGACCCTCCCCATGTACTCCTTGGCCTGTCCTCCGGCGGCCAACGCTGCTAGTCTTTCGCGTTTACTATCACTAGTCGTCCCGCCGGCCCCTACGGAGCTTGAGCGAGACCCTGCGGCTCCGGCTGCCGCGCCGTCGTGGCAACTAGATGTAGCCGCCTTGGCTGCACGACCGCCGGCCTCTTCTTCCAACATCTCGTCAATAATCTCATCGCAATCCATGTTTGCTACGTGCGTGGCCCGTATCACTTGCGCGTACCGCTGGCAAAGGTTGATACTATGACTTACGTATCTCTTCAACTTAGTATATTCGTAGATGATATACACAAAGGCTCCGAGAGTAAGAATCTGGCAAAGCAGTAGCACTTCCCACATTACGGCCTAAACAACAACCATATATGCAGCCGGCTGGTCAGTTTTTAACAGGAGTTTTGCATGTTTTGTCTCTGCCAGCAGCGCCCTAGTTTTGAGTCGCTCATCTCTTGTTGGAATAACATCGTTCTCGCGGAGGCACTCTTCAAAAGAATCGCGGTCCTTACAGTGAAACAGAGCGCACCATCGCGTCTGCTCTCGTAGATCCTTCAAGACCGAGTTGTACTTCTGGGTCAGCACCCAAACGCTCTGCTCTGTGTGGCGGCCACTGAAGGCTAGCTCAGACAGCCTGTCTTTCTTTTTGGTTAGAGCCTTGCTTGCGGCACAGTCATCAATGATGTACAAAGTGTGTTCTCCGGCAAATAGGCGATAGAATGCTCGCAGATAGTCGTGGAGACGCTCGCCGGGGTCGACTATGTAGATCTCTGGGTCAGCCCAGACCCAATGTCGGGCTAGGTAGGTGCTGTTGTAGCGAATCGTGGGACAAAGGATGACGATGTGCTCAAAGACACCACGGAAGTGGCCTTCGAGCAGGTCAAGGGCGAAAACAGTCTTACCACACCCTGTCTGGCCACATATAATAGCGGAGTGGGGGTCTTTGGGAAGCAGCGGGGCTGCGCCATTAATTGAGCACTTCTTTGAGTCGGCCATCCTCGATATTCATTTGTGCATCCATGACGATGTACAGATAAACGTTCAATGCGCCGCCGGCTCTGCTTCCTTTGTGATCTGGATAGTGATGCCCTCGCTGGCATTCATCACTCTTCGGCCGCTCCCATGTAGTCCGTCATCGTCCGTGACTCGCAGATCCAGCCATAGTGCATATTTTGCGGTCAGGAACTCCCCCAGGGAGACGTCTGCCAGATCCAGGTCTTTTGCGGCCATTGCAACCTCGAATTGACGTTTACTACCGGCTGCGAACTCTTTCTTGGTCTCATCCCACAGCTGGTGCGCTCTCAGTCCTTGACTGTACAGCTGATTCGGCACCCCCTCGATGCACACCTCTACCTTCGTGATGAGCGGATTATAGAAGTCTTCAGTGTCGCGCTTCCAGGGGACAGGTTCTTCGAACAGCATAAGAATGCCCTTTATGCTGCAAGCGGGCACGTTCACGTTGATGTTCCAGAGAGTGTCAGACTTGTTAAGTGTCAGTTTGCGGTGGCGGAGCACCCTGTCGTAGAGGATGGCTAGGCGTCCTGCATACTGGGTTCGGATCAATCTAGCGAGATCATTCTGCGTGACCACTTCGAACTCCAGGCAGACGTTGTCAATATTGTAACTGGCGGCTTCATCATCCTCTGCGACGATCACGCGACTGTAGTCGTTGAATGTCAGTTCGTACTCCAGATGATCACCAAGCGCACTTTGGTAGAAAGGCATGTGGCTGTCCAGCAACTCGAAGTCAAGCGGGACAAAGAAGCGGTTGCCGTATGCCCGCGCTATGGCTTTATCTGTTTTCTTGTTTTCAGCATCCCCGGCACCAACCCGAAGCTTTGTCGTGTTCTGGGTTCTGCCAGTATCTATACCCTGGTAGGCTGCATTATCGCGCTCTTTGGCTGTTTTCCACAGGTCGCGATAGCAGTAGTATACGTCGGAGTCGTCAATGCTCATAACCTCATTGCCGCTGATTTTGATTGTTGTCTTCTTTATGATTGCGCGGCCCAAATTCTGAACCACGGTTCGATTCACGTCGGATGATTTCAGTTCGATGTTGAAGGCGAGGCGGGCGGTCCCCGGAACGATAACATCGTTCGTTCCGAGATTGGGAAAGCGCACCAGTAGCTGTTGGTTCTGATCGATAGTGCTGGGGTTGTTTGTGATCACAACTGCCTGGCGAACCCCCTTGATCCCAAGTGGCTCGCGAAGTCTGCGGTAGGGATTAAGCTTGCGACCGTATTGTGAAGAAGCCATCTTGTTGAAGTGATAAGCTGTGTCTATTCAATATGGCGGACTGTTCAATATGGCGGACTATGATCTTGATACCGGCCATCTCGACGAGACAGAAACGAGGGACGAGGAAACGGACGATGTCGATTTGTCAACAGACAGATTGGGCCCTTCGGACGCGCAAGCGCAGGAAGGTGAGCGCCGTGTCTCTCTTCAGCGAGAGTTAGTCCAGTCAGCTGTCGATGACTACTACAACTACCAGGCAGAGAAGGGGCTTACTCCTAACCTAGGTAGGGATTACTCGAGGTTTGAAGTCACGACTGACCGGAAGCTGCGCCTTGTGGCTTACCCCAACTTGGACTTAATTAACCAGAATACATTCCGACCTCTCTCCCTGTCCACGGTAGCTGGGAAGCGTGGCGGTATCAACGCGATTCGGGATGAACTAGGGTTTACAGACTGGCGCCGTAAGGCATCGGAAAAACTGCCCCCTCAGGCTGTGGTAGCTCTACAGACAGCGAGCGAAGAACTTGGTGGGGCTGCAGCGGCGGTCGAAAGCGTTGAACTCCAGGACCTCGACGGAAGAGCCAAGGTAGCCACAGACGCTGTTGAGAAAATGGAAACGGCCTTCACGGACGCGCAAATCGATGAAGTCCTCGGCACCATGAGCGACTCCCCTTTAAATCTCCGAGAGCTGCGTGGGCTTGACAAAGCCCTCCAGACCATTCGGGGTGAGCTCACCAACAACCTGGCCAAGCTGTCAGCATTGGATGACCGCATTGCTCTCGAGGAAGGAAAACTGAATGAGACTGACGCAGATGACGCAGACTCTCGAAGGCGCGTCGCGGAGCGTGTTCGAGAACTAAAGGATGAGCGGGCCGCCCGCCTTGAGGCTGCAACTGCCAGTCGGGAGGCTCTTCGCTCACAGATTAACAGAATCCGTGAGACGATAAACCGCGTCCTCAACGAGGATACTTCCCTGGCTGAGCGACTTCGCACATTGTTCAGAGAGCAGGGGATAACCGTTGTTAGCATCCTCACTGCGCTGGGCTTCATCGTGTCCACGCTAGTGCTTGCTTTGACGGGCGGGGGCACCCCGGCCCCAACATCGACTCCTTCCAAGCCAGGCGGGACTGTAAAAGAGTGGGTCAAGAAACACCTACACGCCCTCGGCCGAATCCTCGCAAAGTTTGCCGGAAAAGCCGCGGCGTCGCTGCCCGGCATAATTGGGAGCATTGTTTCCTGGCTTCTTAGCCTTATGTCGAAAACTGCTGGATGGCTTGCAGAGAATATGTGGTCCTTGGTTGTTGCGGCTGCGGGTCTGCTTTATGTGGTGACTCGCGACTGGCTAACGAAATAGCCAAATGGTCACCAGGCCAGATACGATGACACCGACGATGATTGCGGTCTTTTCGCCGTCGTGTTGACTAGCTGGGACCGTGGAGGCAGCGACATCTCGCGAGGGGTGAACCGGCGCGGTGGGAACGGCATGATCCAGCGTCGCGGTCTTGCCGCTCGCCGTGGGAACAGCATGATCCAGCGTCGCGGTCTTGGCATGATCCAGCGTCGCGGTCCTGCCGCTCGCCGTGGAAACCACTCCTTTTTCTCCCGTATCTCCTTCTGTGTTTGGAGGAGCGACTGTTGCGTTAACGTCCGCGTTCTCGCCCAGTTTTTTTATTTTCTGTTGCAACTACGATCTCATTGTTGTAACCGGCGATATGGCCTATGCGGAGCAACATGTCACTGGGCGCCATGTACAGACCGATTCCGAACACATAGTTAACTTTGGAGCCTGCATACTGCAGGACGTCTTGGTAGCGTTTTATCGCTGATGAGAGGTCAACTGGAGAGGAGACCGCATCCTCGATGTTGGCGAGAAACTGCTTCTGCGCGTCAAATGCTGCGCCCTCTCCTAAGATCCGTGTGCGCGTCTGAGCCTGGGCGCCGAGGATGGCCCATACATACGTTCGAATGGAATCATTAACACGCTCGACGCCTGCATGTGTGAAGCCCTCCGATCTGTCCAGCATGAACGTTGTCCACGCCTTGTCAGCCTCCGATCCCTGCGCAATGTAGTCTATGTGAAAGTGTTTTTTCCGGTAAGTAAACGAATGCCAGGTTGGGTCGTACGGTTTTGGAAGTCGCATGTAGCCTGCGTGTGTGGCATAGAAGTAAATCGTTCCTATGCCGCTGTTTTCGCTCTGCTGCTGTCTCCAATCGGCATGCGGCGACACCCCAAACTCTGCACAGATGCGCTCATATGCTCTGCGGTCAAATGGATTGTTAAAGGCCGCCCAGGCGTCGTCTTGAGGGAGCGGGGCCTGGATCTCTTTTAGGATCCGCCTGATCTGAAAGTAGACATGAAAGGTGTAGAGGGCCCGGGTGTGGCTATCAGTTCGTGCGCCAGCGGCTAGGTGGTCGCTCACAGACACGCCGCAGCCGGTCGTGGCGCACCACACGGCGAAATTCAGCTGATTCTGCCAAAACTGCAAGGGATTAGAGCGCCATGCCTGAACAAGCTGGTCGCTTGTCACTTTAGGCAGGCAGTATTTCACAAATACGTCAGGAAACTGGGCCGCAAAGTCACCACCTGCTGTGTTCTCTAAGTTCACCAAGATATCTTGATGAGTGAATGACGTCCCAGTAACACTCGTTCCAGCGGTGTACACCCCGCCCGCTTGGTAGGTGGCCTTTGCATTGAAGATAAAGGCGTGTCTATTATCCATGCGCAATCCTTGCTGGTTTAGCACTTCGTGTGGCCGGCTACTATGTTTGTAACACTGAGCAACATTCAAAATGGCGCAGCAGTCGACCTTACGCATGCGCTCAAGAACCAAAACGGACAATACAAAGTAGCACTGCTCGAGCTCACTTTCTACCCACTATGGGAAAACGTCCCAGCCGGAACTAGCTTCTCTGTTGGCGGAAAGCTTGTGGCTGTCACTAGCGGTTATTACAATGTCTGTTCCCTTAATAAAGAGGTCTTCAAGCCACACGGGGCGGGCCTGGAGATAAACCATGCCACCGGTCGACTGACGTTGAAGACCGACAGTAGCATACAACTGTTTGGCCTTGCACGGCTCCTGGGATTCTCAAATCCTGACAGTATCCTGAATGGGAAAGTGCAGGGCGACAGCTTCCCCACACTAGCACCCCATAAAGAAGTGTTCGCTCACCTGGGTGAGGTGAACACATCGCACAATCTAGTGGGGAAGGCAGTCGAGACGGCTCGCACCAGCACTGCATACCCTTATGTGGTCTACCCTTCCACTCTTCTCAGAGCTATAGCTGTGACCAGTGAGGGAATGAACTGCGGAAAAACCATTTCTTTCCCTAACCCACAGTATAAGCCACTAATATCTGGCCCTATCTCACAGCTAACGTTCCCCCTGTTAGATAGTTCACACACACTTGTGAAGACTGCTTATATAAGTGTAACTTTGGGTATTGATGACAACGATGGTTGAATCCGCTGGGCCCAGATGCAGCGATTTGGCCTTAAGCGATCTCGCTGATACCGAAGGGTTTGGCGACGCGGGTCACAATGACCGCGTCTACGGATTTCAGTTCAAAAACGGCGTATACCATCGAAAGAAACTTACGCCAGGAAGATCCCCGGATGTAAGTTTCAAAGATCTTGAAGATATTAGCGCGGGAGAAACACGGACGCACGTGAAATACAGTGTAGTGAAAAAGGCAAACGGAGAATGGACTCTCGCCGAAAGTGACAATGTGGGCTGTCTCATTGACCTTAACGTGGTCGAATCAGGAGTACAGGTCGATAAATTCGGGTTTGTGAGAAAGGTTTTTAATCGAGGCACGGCATTCCTGTCCTACAGTCCGGTTGAAAACAACGTCAAAATTCACCACAAGGACTGGAAATTCTATTTGAGGAGCACTGGTCCTCGAGGGGCTCTAGTAATAAATACGTCGTTACCCGCCCTGACCACTCTTCCTTCAGACTCAACTATCACTATCGTTGCTGCAATACTATTACCGCCCGCTCCCGCTCCCGATAGATTGGTGGACATACTACCAGATCTCCAGATCAAGTGGCTTGACAAGCACGCTGATCGAGAGTTGCGAATTTTCTTTGGTCTTAACGCAGTTAAAAAGCCTGTCGTGCGTCTGTCGTTAGAGGGTGTAACTACAAAAGTAGGAAACGATGTGACAGTGGCTAACATCTTCCTAGCTGAAGGCGTCAGCTTAAAATCTCTCAAGGTGTTCAACCGCCCCTTGGATGACCTCGAGTTAGATATTCTTGACAACAGCATGTAGATTTATCATGGGAGTGTATCCATCATTGGATGAGGCCGAATCCGCGCATGACTACAGGCTAAAGCATATCTGTGATATCCAACATGAACTCTCCCAAGATCGTGATTCTCGGTCGAGTTTGTACAAAAAATACCGCAAAGCGGTGAATGCTCTAGATGGCGTTGACGCTGCGCTTGCCACAGTGGCTTTGGGCCTCGGCGCAACTGGTGTTGGCCTCTTATCGACTATAATTGCCGCACCCGTTGTTGTGGTGCTTGAGGTCTCGGCTCTTTCGAGTGGTTTGCACGAATAGCCTGCAAATTCATATCTCGACGCCTGACCATCAAAGCTAAAAAACACGATGAAATTCGCGTCCTAGCGTCATCAAAGCTGGATTCCATCGCAGATGCTATCTCGCAAGCACTTGTGGATAACAAGATCTCTGATAGCGAGTTCCGTCACATCCTAGCGGAGAAAACTAAATATGATGCAATGAAGAACGCGATCAGGGCTAAATCGTTGAAAGCATCCCATATCAGCCAGGAAGAAAAAAACGCACTTCTGAAGCAAGGCAGGGAGGAAGCAAGGAAACAGTTTGCCAGGGCAATCGAGGTAGAATCACGATAAACTGCTTTCTACAGGCGGATTATTAAGGACGCCATGCGCAGCCCCTGCCACCCGAAACCTTTTTCGGCGCATTAGCATATCATGTTAAAGCCATGGCTGACACTGCAAATAAGACATGTCGTCGATCGATGGTAAAATGCTAGCCAACATTGCCTATCATGCCGCTGTCATTAGCGGCTTAGCGATAGGTTATGCTCGTCTTGGCAAAATTGTTCGGAAAGGCCCTGCCCCCAAGTTGGATTTCACCGGCTATGACCTAGGAATGCTTATTGCCGACGTCGGCCTAGCCTTAGCCACAAAAGACTTGCTGATTAAGCAAGGAATCCTCCCTGCCGATATATTGAAGTAGGCGCTTTACCCACCATACTATATAACACTGAATTGAATGTGTAAACGTGTAAATATACGCCAACCCAAATACTCAAGCCTGAGCAAACAAACATTCGCCACCGACGTGACCCAGCTAACATATTTAGTCTATTTCGGTAGGTGCATATATCCGTTGAGAGGCCAGGCTTCATTCACAGAACAGTAAGCCTTAAGCAAATACAGTGCTTGTGAATGAAGTCTCTGCCCTATTTTTCTGTGTTGATCTTACATGCTTGAATATTTGGGTCGAGCTGTTACATGTATCTTCGCCTGGCGACCTACATATCGCTGTGATTCACAACAACTGCCTGGTATTTCACAAGAGGTCCGCCATTACGTTAAAACATGTTGAAGATCACTATATGCGAAGAGCTATTTAACCGATATTCGGGGCTGATCAGTCCTTTATTGGATCTTATCCACTCCACATCAAATTGGCTATCCACTTCACATCAACTGGCTCGAAAATTCGAAGGTAAGTTTTGGGAGGAATAAATGTGTTATTTAGAGGACTTATTACCGTCCGGGAAGACAGCCTAGGTGAGGCCTTTGCGAAATGATAATCGGGTCTTCCAGTCACGTCTCACAAAAGGGGGTTCGATCCCTACCTGACTGCTCTTGGAATGCTTGTTCCGAGCTCTTCTCACAAAAATTCTAGACTCATTTCGAATTGTCTAGGATTTCATAGAGGAGAGTTATAAGAGCAATTGAGTCCCGACAAATTATTTATAATTAATAAACCCTCACATGGCCACGAAGCCATGTGAGGAAGAATACGTCACAGGCCACGAAGTCATGTGACGGGGACTCAGTGAGACGTGACACACCGGTTTTGCATTTTTTGACCCCCGGCGTAGATTAACTCGCCCCCCCCCCCATTTTTGTTTATATGCTCCCTCCCCTGGGTTTTTTTTGTCCCGATAATCTCTGTCAAAAAATCAGCTCTCTGAACAGATTCCACAAAAAAAGTCCGACACCCTAGAAGAAGGGTGGTGGGCCGTCCCGAGGCTCTACAGAGTATGCGCCCAGCCCCCCACTTGGGAAGCTCCCCGCCCCCCACACCTCCCCCACACATTAGTGTCCCTTGGGAAGCTCCCCGCTCCCCCACACATTAGTGTCCATTGGGAAGCTCCCCGCTCCCCCACACCTCCCCAACAAAAAGTCAAAAAGTCCGGTCCCCCCCTGCTGCTGGGCGAGAAATCGTTTGTGATAGAGTTTCAAATGTTTCCATACATGTATATTAATAGACAAAAATGTTTAGCCAGATTGTTTGCCCCGCCTTCTAAATTCGCTATGATGGTTTCGGAGGGAATCGCATTATTTGAGCCAGTCGTATCTCCAGAAAACAGGGAGGAATGTATGCTGAATATCTTATATGTTTGTGTTAAAAGCTATGTTTTTCTATGTAGCGGTCCGTTTGTGGCTCCGTATGTTAGGGAATATATCTTTCCGAATATGTGCTCAGTCGATGTACTACATATTAAGTACGGCTGTTTTTAGTGGTTTGTAACCAAGAGACTACAGACCGCAGCGAGGTATCATCATAAGGAACATATTGAAGCATGCACGGATAACTATTGTTAACTGTGTGTATCAAATACCGCCCAAGCCGGTATTAGGGGCCGTGTGTTTATTAACGATGTCCACATGAACAGGTACAATAAAAGCGTGCCTGTGATACAAACCATCACAGGGATATGTAGTCAAGATATTGGTATAATGAAATGGGCTGCAAAATCCGTATGAGAGATGGCCCTTCAATTTCAATCAAAAAAAAACTTTCAGTCCTTTGTTGTCCTGTGCGCAATATGGCGTCATCTCGGTGAAGTTTGAAGGACTACCCCGTTTCCAGGTCACACGCCGACATCTGGAACTTGCCGATCGTTTGCCCGCTGGTCCTTGGAATAGCTAGCTGGACGACTTTGGAAATAAGGCACGACGAATCATCGCCGAAGTACATTAAAAAAATACATGCAAAACATAATCCCATTTAAAGTTAACCCAAAGATATTGGTACGACAATGCTTTCACTATTTCTCACTTGAAGTATCGTGATCTCTACAGTTCAGAAAATCGGATTGGAGACAGATTAGATGTCCACCGTTGATACTGATGATCGATGTTGAGACAATTGTAGATTTCATTATGCATGACCGAATCACCGAGGCAGCGTGCAAAGGTCATGGAGAAGTCACGCAACTGTAGTACATGGGACAAAATTTACAGACCGCTGTCATACATGTAGTACGTATTGACATAAAAGGATCCCATCATCGGAATCTGCCGGCATCCATTTGACCAAGAACTCCTTCCTCAAGGGAAGGCGTCCAGGGATATTGCCTCGAACTACCAATACTTGCTGTTCTATAATCCAATCAGCAGAGCGAGAATCTACGTGTTCGGAATTATGCACAGAACATCAACCTTTTCAAGCAGGGATTTCAAGCCGCAACGAGTCGTCCGCATACCAATATGTTTTAGAGGTAAAAGCTCAAACACCCGAAGATCGTCGATTGAAAAACCACCCATAACCCGGAGAGTGGCCATCAGAAAGTCGAAGCGAATCTACGACACTCAGACCATCCAGTGTCAACACCCAGCAGCTCCTGTTCGGCGGGCATCAAATTCATCCCGCTCTCTACCAGCCGAGAATTTTACTCTCATCACCCAACCGTGACGGTTTAACCCAATCCCATACTTGGGAATCACAAGACAAATGCAGTGAACCCAAGGATATGGCGGGATCTGTTCTAAGGAAGCATGGGCGCCGAAACTGACGTTGGATGCCACAAGGGAACAACTTTCCCCGCAAAGGATATTCGATCCGCAATTTCATGTTGAACATGTCGGACATGAACTGGACAGCGCCGTATACCAGAGTAATTGCACAAAAGAAACTCCATTAAGATTGAAAGTCTAAATTGGAGCGATATGCAAGAGGTGTCAAAGATTGAGGTCTGGTGACTAAAACAAGCATATAGCTCCACAGTAGCTTCCCTGGGGACCTCACATTCAGACTTGCGACGGTAGATTCTCGGACGTAGCCTCAGTATCTCAGCCGTGCATTTCCCGCAGCTTTCCATATGGAGACTAGGAAGTGTCCACACGGCCCCTAGCACCGGATTAAGTGGAATTAGATTAACCTAGCTGTGATGACAGATCAGCTCAAGCAGCTCATCCGATGTTAATGGGTGAGTGTCGAATACGCCTGATGGACTAAACGCTTCAACCTGGTAAATGCAAGAATACCAAGAAAAATTAACCTGTAATGCCCGACGTCGTACGGCTTAAATTCCCCCACAGAATGACGCAATACAGAGGGCGGGCCTCGTGGGCTAACAGTCCACCAGAAGAATCCTACCGTATACAAGTAATAAATAAGAGCGATATGCAAGAGTTGGGGAAAACTGACGTCTGTTGACTAAAAAGCAAACAAATGACTACAGGAAGGCTTTCCTCGTCACCTAACATTCAGCCCCGAGAATACGGTGGATTACTAGACCTAGCCTTGGTATCTCAGCTGTACAGTTATTGCAGATGTTCGTGTAGAAAGTACGAAGTATCAACACAGCCACTAGATTCTTAAGCGTTCAATGATGAATATGTTTGCAGGCTTTCAAAGACTATACTGTCGTCATCGCCAGGTAGTGGCTGATCTGCTGAGAGCAGTTCACATTATGTATGGGCCTAGGACCAATTTGTGAATATATACCTAGTGGCTTAAGAAAACAGGTCATCGTGTGCGGTGAAGACGTCAAGTGTAGCTGCTTGGTTTTTGCTTGTAGTCCGGGAGCCAATCTGAAAAAAAGGCCTTATTTTAGAAATTTGTTCACTCCACCGGCAAGAAAATTTTCATCTATACCATGAATTTCTATGACCATTGCGGGTATCAACCAGGGTGGATGTAGACTTCCAAAGTGGTGCAGATTTTTTTTATTGCTGCCGAAATGACACCCTACAGATATTCGTTTTGTTCCACCGAAAAAGGGGGTAGGTGACTTTAAACAACCCATTCTTTCCCATTTATAGCTCAATCGGTCTGAGCTAAAGTTTATATTACTCGACAATAATGGCAGAGTTATAAAATATCATGATTTGTTTATATAATCCAATCGTGTGGCGTCACGTGGAGACCATATCCAAATGTCAGCTGAAAAAAATGCTCTCTTTCAAAAAAGGGGGTATATGTATTTGAACTGCTATATCTCTCTTAACACTGATCCCATCCATCTAAACATCATTATATATTGTTCAGTGCTACGTAGCGCAGTTTTTAAATACCTAATGTCGTAGTTGTATTCGAATCCTATGGTACAATTCGGGGGTAAAACTCTAATGTTATTTGAACAAAAAAAATCAGCCAAGTGAAAAAGGGGATATATGTGTGAACAAAATGACATATCTTTTTTCTGGATAACCCTAAGTGTCTGAAATTTATTATATTGCATTTAGTATGTATGTCAGAGTTATACATAATCAGGATTTGGTTTTGTATCTCTTTATACGACTTCATTCAGGCACCGTATCCAAATATCACTTTGAAAAAAATATTCCTTTTCAGAGAAGGGGATTCGTGTACTTTATTGGCCGTAATTCATTTTTGAAATAATCCAATCTTTCTAAAGATTATCATATACAGTCCAGCATTTTGCGTGGTGTTTATTATTATCAGAGGTTTTTTTTTTGTATCCCAGTTGTATGATGTCACTTGGAAGTAATATTCACGTGTTAATTGAACAAAAAAGAACCCTCTGAAAGACGAGTGTATATGTAATTACATATTTATATCCCCCTTAAATATTGTCTAATCTGTTTAAAATTCAATTCCGACTACTCCCCACTATTGACAGAGTAACATCCTGTCAGCAGTTGTTTTTTTATCATTTCAACAGATGACAACAAATAGGGGCCATATCGGAATTACGGATAGGAATAAAATGCTCTCTCCCGCAAAGATCATATCACATTCTAATGATTATTGAATCAGTGTTGCTAAACATTAACCAATATTCAGAATGGTCAGTATGAGTAAAAGTACAAGTGTTCTTGCATATTAACCGTATGGTATCACATGGGCTATATTCAATTTACAAATGAACACAAATAAATAGGTAGTATGGTGTTACGGGAGATTGCATGGTGCCAGGCAATATTCAGTCCAGTTTCACAATTCAATTGTACCACGTCAGAAGATTAATAGCAGGTAGGATTGAGTGAACACGGCTGTTGAAGACAATCATCGCCGAGCTGGTTGGCTAATTTTCAGGTTGGTGACCTAAAGTACCTTCCCAGACTGATAACGTGGGCAATGCATTTAAAAGAACTACTTTGCAAATCACAGAAGAACAAAGTGATGCAATGTAAATCACTCATGCGTGGTAGATCAGTAGCTTTAGTACAGAGTGGCTTATCTGCTGGAGTTACCCAATTATAATAGATGGATATCCCCTTTGAACAGCAGTAATAAGCGCAAAGCAACCGTTTCTTTAATATATATGTATTTTCAAAATAACGCGAACATCAAAATCTCTCTACAGCACATCATACCGGAAACTTTTTATCCTGGTTTGTTTTGAACATATTTCTACTATACTTCGTGCAAAAAGATCCGGCATAACCGCCAGACGCACGAATCACATTTACCATGGAGCGTTTCGCGGAACTCGAATAAACATCTAACTCTCTACCATCGTTTTAGTTTGGCCTGAGCTTGTACAGCTCATATTATCAGACTTTACACACCCTCCCCCCCGTCCCCAGCGTACCCGCCTTTCGCTGATTTCAAGAAGAAGAAAAAAACACACTAGAAGCATAATTCGCAACACTCATACTTTTTAGGAAATAATCGAGCTATTCTTTTAACTCTTCATACGTTTATAGCTCGATATTGAGCACCCAATCAGCTAAGTTTTGAAGCTACGTATCAGTCCGATTGGTTAGTCAGTCGCAGTCAGCGGATTGTAGACAGTAATTAAGATCAGAAGTTTAGTATTGATAATTGAAGAATGGAGTCTGTTTACATCATCAAGAATCACTTCAGCATCATTATTAATTAAATTGACATGTTGAGGTCAAATGAGTTGCCTTTTGCAGATTGTTATTATGGTGCATATACTTGTGGCAAAGGCTGAATGCATCAAAATTTCCGGTTTAATCGTTTTGGAATATAAAGTCGTGAACTAATAATAGATAAAATGAATATGACGGGGAGAAGATGTCATTCAATGAAGGAATCGTTTCATTATTCGGGTCATTTATCTAAACCTCGTGAATGAACAATTATCAAAATCCAATGTTTCACATCAAAGTTCATCATGTTGGGCCCAGTTTTCTCTGATCTGTGATCCAGTGTCTCTCTTCTACAGATAATTGGACCCAATTTAACTTTAAGGCACCTTTCGGAAATGGGATATCGAGTCGTCCAACTTGATAAACAAAGCGATGAATATGTGCTTGGCGAGTGTGCATTTTGACTAAGATCAATGGTTGTTTCGTAATTTATCGATGAAGCTCAAGTAGATAGCTTACATAAAGAAGCTGGAAAATCCACATGAAACTGTTGCAATAAATTATATGAAGCTGGAGGTGTACAGTGAGATCTGAAATTTCCCTCTATTTCATGAAAAATTATACATTTCTGACAATGCCAAGACCGTCATTTTGAATTTAGCAGTGAAACAGTGTGCGGCAAGTAATATGCAATGATATTAAAGTTACCTGGATTTATTGTACCACTCATTCTGTAGCTTTTACAAGTCTCAGGTAAGCTCATATTTGGCAGTCAAATGAACATCTAAATTACAAGTATTACTAACTCTGTGAATAACTGATACAGTTGTTCTTAAGAGATCTGTTAGTAAAACAGCTACAGACGAACTATTCATTGGGAAGATATGTTGAACGTATTACCTATGTCCTATACAACAGTTTGTTCAGTTTGTATTTTAGAAAGAGACACAGTTACATATGATAAAATTATGTGTTCACTAATACACGACACAGTCCAGGCCGATTGGATCAGTATTGAAAGATATATTACTATATAATAATCAAACATACCCCTTTTAGCAGCCGCGAGTACGTGTTTGACTTGATATTTGAATATTGTCCCCAGACAACGTTATAGAGTTGGAAAACTACCACCTATCTTGCTAATATATAACTTCGCTTTCAACTGCTGAGTACTAAATGAGGCAGTTTAGACAGCCGAAATAATTACTGAGAAATATTTAATGTGTCATTTACACAAAACCTCATTTTCAAGACGGAGTAGATTTGTTCAAATGAAATTTGAATACAATCCCCAATTACATCATACGGTTGAACACTAAAGCAAAATTACTAACTGAAAAACACTGCTAAGTACTGTTGAGAATTATATTACGATATTCAAACATATTTGGATCAGTAATAAGAAGGATATAGCAACACACTTACATATACCCCTATTTTGGAAAGGAGTATTTCTCTTTCAAGTTGATTTTTGGATACGGCCCTCAAGTATGTCATACTAGGGTGAGATACAAAAATAAATCGTGGTTGTTTATGGCAATGGCATAACTGCTGAAGAAAATACAATGAGTTTCAGACAGATCCATTATTATGGCAGTTCAATCACACATATATGTTTTTTAAGAGGCAATATATTTTTCTGATAAAATTTCATTTGATTATTACCTCCAAATACATCATATGATCGAGATACAACCACGATCTTAGGTATTAAAAAACTTCGCGAGGTAACACGGAGCAAGATTTCATCTCGTTTATGTAGACTGGTTCAACAATAAGGGCGATATGGCGATACAAATACACCTACCCCCATTATTAAACGGGAGCAATTTTTTCAGTTGACATTTGGATATGTTCTCCTAATGACGTTACAAAGACGGGATACAGGAACAAGATTTGATAACGTATAACTCGGTGACTATTAATGATTAATATATGATACCGTTTAAGCAGATTAGACCAATAACAAAAGAGCTACGGCGAGTAAAACACACCTACCCCCATTTTTGGCAAAGTAAAATGAATGTCGGTAGCGAAACATATCTTCCGCTATGGGAAAAAACTGCACCACTTTGGAACTCTACATCCACCCTGGGTAATACCGCCCATAGCCATAGAAACTCATGGTATAGATGGAAATTTTCTTGCCGATGGGGTGAACACTTTCACCAAAACCCGATCCGGGCTCCCAGTCACAAATAGGCGGTACAGGGCCTACTATCATGCCTCTGGCTTTAAACCATACCTTGCGATCCAAGACGACAATAAAATGAATCTTTATTATGTAGTAAATAAAGCGTCAGAAAACAGACCAGAAAGTCCCGCTTAGATACTCAGTTATGCTTTCAGAGCCATTTCTCAGCCCCAATATCAAGACTGACTTTCATCTTTTGAAATGAAGAAAAAAATATGCGAATTTCTATTTTTTTAATAACTTGCGAAGAAGGACTTTGATCTTTTTTTTTGGTGAAAGAGCCGAAATTGGGTCCCAAATCATCGCTAGATGAAAACATTCTGTGGAAAAAATTGACCCCCATTTATAGTCTAGAACCATTTCAAGGAGATTTTCACAAAAGGATAACAAGCGTCAGGTCCGTCATTCATAATTCAGCCGTCGTCCATTAAAGAATATCCGCGTCGATGATCCAAATACCTATTCCATATAACAGTATAAGCACCAATTTTAAAGACAAGCATACTATACATACAGATAGTCTGTTTCCTGCAAGAGAGAAGTGGTCAACAGTTTTCAATGATGCCGGCAAGACGTCAAGATGTTCCAATAATATCAAATCCGCATCGCTGATCAGTATTTCTTATCCAGTATATCACTGAATAATTTTTCGTTTTGCTGTTAAAGGAAATACGTTATTTTTATCAAAAATTTTGAAAATTATGTCACTAAATTGGATAGGGAAAAGGTCGTTCTTTCCATTAATTGCGAAAAAAACTCTCCCTGTACATTTCTGAAAATTTTCTTCTGGGTACATTTTCTGACATCTCCGTTTAATAAACCCAACATGAAACATGATATACAAATAAAAGAAATATTTTTGGTTTTATTTTCAGTATAATTGTAATGTTTATATGTACATGCGGAAAAACTCCTTTGCTTTTTTTCAATCCAAAACCTGCAAAACATATTTTGCTTAAAGGACATGTACTGAAATTTCAGCCTGGAAACAATTACGATAGTCAGTTGCATAAAAATGATTTCATATTTCAACAACGAAGGCCCCATGGCCTATTTTGAATATTTTTGAGGCATTATAAGGAGAATTTTCTCTTGTAGCAAAAGTATGTCACCTCAAACCAAAATTATATTTTCGCAAACAAATTAGAAAGATTGCTTATTTGAAAGTATCAAGTTTGATATTTGGTTGAGATGTCATATTCTGATGACAAGAGAAAATCTTCCTTATAAATGGCTCAAAAATACAGCATTAGGCCAGGGAGCATATTTTCATGAATCATAAATTCAGTTATATTCAGCACCCCTTACGACCCATTCGGACCAATAGTGGGTCATCTCGACCCCAAAAACGTCCGTTCCCATGAAGTTTTACCACTGCGCATGCGCGTCATAGCCCATTCTTCCACGCCCTTGTGATCCTCCAAAATGTCCACTGGTGGATGTCGTAACATGTGCATACTATTGCTGCATGTTCTCTTTAGGTCAACATGTTGATGGTGAAAGTCTGCTCTGTAAACACACGTACCTAATATTACGGTGTTTGACATAGAACATTGGACTTTACATCTGTTTTTGGCATTTTTTTAATGTATTTCAGCATGCATTTTTTATATAATCAACCAATATATGATCTTAAGAATCCTTGAGCCAGAATAATATTTCACTGTAATGTCACGACATTTTCGAAAACATTTATTACTCGTCCAACGTGTCCCATTTCAATATATTAAACAATCCATAATAAAATGAATTTCTATGGCTTTCCACTATTACGCATTGTGTTCCTGTAGGCGTACAGCTACATGGACGGCGGGAGCATTTTTATGGTTTTCACAAGTATGTGTCTTATTATGGTTCCTTTTCCGTGAACAGCTGTGTGGATAGAGTCAAAATTTATATGGTTTTTCTTCAGTGTGGTTTCTTTCATGTTTCTTTAGGCTACATTTGTGTGAACAACTATATGGACAGAGTGAGCATTTATATGGCTTTGTACCAGT
>JAVTVY010043309.1:0-21922 GCA_036873755.1 Hanleya hanleyi | reverse complement strand
CTTTCTCGCCTAAAATCTTGAGTGTTTAACGTATGTTTCTCATGAGATTCTCACAAGAGAATCTTGTATGAGAAACAAGCGTGAAACTAACGTGTAATTTAACATGCAAATGAGGCGAGGTTTTATAGATACGAGCATTTTAGTGGGCTATAGGAATCTCGCCTAAATCCTCATATGTGTTTTTGAAAATCTAGCATAAACCTCATAAGTGATTTTCAAAATCTCGCATAAAACCTCATGTGATATTTATACGAGATTTTGGAATTCTCACATAAACATCATATGAGATTTATATGATAAAAGAGGAAGGAATCTGTATACGTCCCCCCACCCCTTCAAGGACCAACACAACTGAACATATGGGTGAGCAGTATTAAATTAGGAGAATACTTCTGCCCGGTTCCAAAAATTCCAGCGAGGGCTGTTCCATAAAAGAAGACATGGTGGGGGTTGCATTCAGTATTTTTACTATGGGGAGTAATGAAATGTATATTTAGGAGATAATTCAAGCAATAATAGTGAATTTTCACAAGTGGTGGGTGTGCCTTGAAACTGCCTTCAGGGCCCAAACAGGTTTGTTCCTGGAACAGTCCTTCTATAAAGCAAGCCACACACGAGTGCTGAAGGAAATCAAGAACAAATTTCTGAGTGCAAGACAAAATATATTCCAATGTTCAAAAAATTATCTCAACATTGAAATATCTAATTATTATCACATGAATGCAACATTGAGATTAAAATATTATGTGTATTTACAACCAGTACCCTGTGAATATTAGTCACACTGACATGTGAACAATTTTTTCCAAAATATAACTAATATATAAGAACCATCAGATTCATAATAATTAAAAGATCCCATGGGGGAAAGGGTGGAGGAATTCACCTTAATTGGCAGTTTTCGCCTGAGAGTGGGACATTTGTTTGAAATTTAGCAAGGCAACAACATGAACAATGGTAAATTACCCACGTACTACCCTGGTGTGCGGGGCGGGGCACAAACTGCTAGCACAACATGTCTTAGACACATACAGCAGTTAATGAAAATAATAAATAACATGAATCTTTGGGGCAAGGGCAAAATTGAAGGCAGTGATGATAAATGAACTATATCACCCCAATTTCTGCAATAAAGCTAATTTGGATTGGAGTAGATGGAGAGAACTGCCCAGTAATTGCACAATCTGGTGTCCAACTACTCGCCAGTTCACTGTCTTTTAATTCTCCATCCAGGTTCCGCAGTGAGCATATCACATATCTTCAATTTTCTCCAGGACTAATTCGCAAGTAGATCTAGAGACAAAAAATTAACAGTCATGCAAGGTGATTTACAGCAATACAGACACAAACTATTTGGTTGCATTTTCAGATGAATCATATTTATTAAAAATATAAACCAACTTAATAAATCCAGAGATTCTTTGCAAACTGTCAGTATTTTCAAATTAAATTTCTGCACAACTCAACTGCGAAACTATTGCACTGTGATCCTCTTACCAACACAGTAATAAACCGCAGTGTTTGTGGTGTAAATTTCATTCAATATCATCAGACTGATAACTATTCACGGCACAGTATCTGTTCCGGATCATGCTATACCGACGAATCATTAGGCCTATGTTGTTGTTGTTGTCCAGGCGAACTTTCATGTTGGGTCCGTCAGTGACGGCTGCTGCTCAGTTGCAAGATTATACTCCCACACAAATAGATTTCACTCTTCTAAGTACCAGTTCACATTCCAAAAAAGAATAAATCATTGCATTTTTCATTTTCTTGTTTTGTAATTAGCGTCTGCTTTCTCTCGCATCCATGCTTGTCAACGCTGTGCGCCAAAAAATAAACCGTCTGACAAGTGTATCTATAAAAACCTGGACTTCAAGCTAAACTCGGATCTCTGGATCAATCATTTCTCTTTCTTCGTGAGAATACTACCAATTCTCACTTAAAAAACTAAACTATTCGGAGAACCCGATAAGGTAATACTTGTCATTTTCAAGGACAGTAATTAAACTTGATTGAACTTGTCACACTGCTGCTAATTTTCGAGTCAGCTTCCGGATTTTCCGCAAATCGGCAATTTGTCATGCTCTGCTCAGCTGGCCTTGCTTGATGGCATGGCTCCGTTTCGTGGATTCATTTCTGTGTGAACTCTTGACTACATTGTGTACGGTAACTAATTATATTTGTGTTGGCTGGAGAATTTGAATCAGTAGACCCTACTTACAGTATTACTTGTTGCATTACAAGTTATAATAGTAAGAGGAGAGATAATTGTGTAAACTTTCACATGTTCTGGAATGGAATGGATGGCGGTCCAGTCCATCAACTTATATATATATTTCAATATATTTTCAAATATTGGAAACCGGAAACTTCACCTATTTTGCAATAAAATCATTCTTTCAATGAAGAAATAAATGTATTGCTTTAGTTGTATTTCCACTGAACTGAAAATTTGGACTTTACTGATTTCTACAGTTTCATATTGCAGATTTTGTCAGAGTCCATAAACCTGATATGATTTCTCATGTGAGATTTTGGACTTTGCTGATTTTACCAGTTCCACTAGTTTCAAGCTTCCAGATATTTTCTAAGTCCCCAAACCTCATATGATTTCTCGTAAGAATACTGGACTTGGGTGTTTTCAGCTAAACTGGAATTCCCAGAGCTGAGGAAATCTCATAAGAGATATTTTCTCACATATTTCCTCATAAGAGAAAATTTCTCTTGTGAGATTTAGATGAGAAATCTGGAATCTCTCCTCGTCTCATATGTGTCTTACTAGTTGAGGAGAGTTTCTGATAAGAATCTTACTAGAAACTTACGTGAAACACGTAAGATTATATGAGACTGTTTGGTACGGGTTGACTACAATTGTTTTAGAAGCGACACTAAAGTCAAAACGCACATGTCGTGCTTTAGGCGTACAATCTCTTTGCACTGGAATGGGATGGGCCATTTGACTCGTGAACTTGAACTTGCAATTTCCTGCCAAGTATATTTCATAGAATTTGTTTATGTTAAGTTCTACTACGATGATTTCATTGGCTGAAAACAGTCAGCGGGTCGTTAATTAACTTTTCTGGGGCGAGCACGTGATCTGATTGTGTCAAGCCGAATAAGGATTCGTCCATGCCTTGCCCGCACATGGTTTCAAGTGCGAGGATATTACATCAGACCATGTGGGCTTAGTAAATAGATTAGGCTTCCCCCATGTATCGTTGGCATCGTTGGCATCGTTGGCATTATTCTCTGTCATTATTTCCTGTACATTTTCGGCCTGATCGGATTTCGCTGCCTCATAAACTAGACACAAAATTACTTTGGTGACTAACCTCTTCATGAACCAAAAATCCACTCGCCACTTTAACGATTTACTCTGTTTTTTAATCGACACATTGGCGAGTAACTGAACAATTCAGTCACCAGTTCTCATTTTTTAGTCGCTATTGGCGAGTTGTCGACCTGGTTTTGTGCGCTCAACACAAAAGGTTTGCTGAAAATTCCGCTATGATATGAAACATGCTGCTGCCGCCAAACCATGCGCAGTTGGCCTTTGCGCATACCCGGATGTAAATGTCTGAGAGATGATGAACATGAATGATTGAATGGCATAAGTTATCAGAAAATCCCCTGCCGTGCACCATTGACGAGATGTCGATCATGATAACGTGTTCCAGCATTTACTCCACTGTATTGATATTCACACTTTGCAGTTTTGGAAGCGGTGAAAAAGGTAATTTATTTTATAAATTGACTTGACGATGGCAACATACGTACGATTCACTTTTACGCAAATGAAAAAAAAATTGTGCTTATTTCGTTTTGTGTTCCCTCTAGGCGAACTGAGTGATCGTTCGCGCAAAATTTTGTGGCCTGATAATTTTAAGTACAACCTTTTTTAACCCTTTCACCGATTAAACCCGGTGTACGGGGGTAACGAGAGTGCCACCCGTACGACCATCCCCGGTTGACCGGGTTAGCTTTAAACCTGTTGGCCATCACGATGGGTACAGCACTTTCATTTTTTTGCATTCGTTTTAACGGAAACCTATCAAGCACTGTATACTTCTGGAAAGTCAAAACCTTGATCAATTTGATTCTCGAAATTGTTTGTTTGTTCCGCAAAAAAAATAAAGCAAAATTAGATGTTGAACGAAAAAAATCGGAGCGAAAAATGCGTTTTTTTCCACATACCGTGTGACGGGCCTCTCGGCAGCAAGCCGCAGAAATGAAAAAAAATCATCGAAAACCTCATCCTAACTCCTGTATTTTTGATGTTACACGACTGGTAAAGCGTGGTGAATATTCCCCAGACGATTAAAACTGCCAACGACAACCGGCAAAGTTTATTTCCATATTTTTACGAGTCTTGATCCACAAAGTTTGACAACCAACTTTCTATTTCGCCCAAGATGGTTGCCGCCTTCGGACGACGAGCCAATCGGTATGCGTAATTTCGCCCACGTGACCTCCATCCGCCAACAGATAAGAAGCGCGTAGACAGTGGCTGGAAAAATGGAATTACATCATTTTCAATCCAATCGTATCCTCCGTTTTATTTTTGCCATCCGTCCCAGGTCATGTGATGTACAGAAAGGGGAAAGCCCACACTTTCCAATGAGAGGTCAAACATTGCAAATGGCCGAGTACAACTCAAGATAAACACTGTCAAATGCGATCGAAAAAAGACGATTTCTCCGTTGAATTTTGACGTTTTCAAGTCGAGAAAGCCGGGGAAAGCGCATTCTCTTGAAGTAAAACCTAATTTTGTATGCTATTTTATTTATTTTGCTATAAAACTGGAGCAAATAACACCGGAGTGTTCATTGTGGAGACGGGGTCCCTATGTTTTTCTACAAATCTCAGACGCAAACACGTTTTCTAACATTCCAAAGACAACATATACAAATTTTAACAGTTCTCAGGGAATTGATCGTCAGCAGGTCACTTTTGTCAGGGGAAATAATCGGTGAAAGGGTTAACCTTTCATGTTGCCATACCATCTATGTTACATGTGTATTGACAGCGGGGACAAAGGACCGCTTGGGTTTTTGTGACTTCTAGAATGCTTGAAGTTTTCTTTCGGTACATGTAGACAACAATATATACATCTACTCTATAACATACTGCATCTTGAGTAGTTTAATATGTCATTACATTGCATTGCAATCTAATATGATGTGCATGACATGAATTCACTTCCAGCTATTTATTGTACATGCATGCCTGGTGACATAAACACTATTCACAGGTAATGGTTGTGCTTGATCTAGTGCGTGGATGAACAGTAATTATATGTGATGTTCCATGTATAAAATGGGAAAATTCTGAACAACTACTACTTAGGATAATATTTTAAATGTAAACAAATCCAGGGCATTACGTTACTTTCTCCTGTACAGCGAAGAAGTAAATTAGTAGAAATAACTATATCTATAGCTTTTCTAACAGTAACACATTCTTCCAAATACAAATAATTCATGTTCACAAATCCGTCCTCCACGTGAGAGGTCACATTAACAATACAAGACTTAAGATAAAGGAGAGAATGTACTCTCAGACTGGTTTATCATCAGATGATACACCTGGAGCCGTCATCTTTTCACGACACCCAACTTGAAGGATCGACCAAAATACTGGAAATAGTAGCTTCATTGAAGATTAGAGTCTGCTGATTGTAGCTATTACACTGTTACAATTAGCTTGTATTTATCATGAATATCTCATTCTCATGGCATCAGATTGTTTATCGCTTACTGTCAGATATACCCTCTTATTCCACTGGGGTAGAAAACATGGCGTGCATGTTTTGTGCACATGATTCTTGACCAATCATTATCATCCATTGCTAAAAGGAGCAGAGTATAGGCACAGAATCTCGCAGCTAAACAAGTCACTGCATTGTGTGTTCTTGTCTAATAATTTAGCATCTAATTTATTCATTCTTTCACTAGATACATCTCTCTTTCTCTCTCGTATGCAGAGACATGCTCCCTGTGTCGATCATTATTGATTAACCCTTTCGTACTTATACCGGCCAAAACCGGCCGGCATCATATATACCCATAACGGCCGAAACCGGCTGCAATTCACCACCACGCAAAAAAATCGCCGCACAGTAAAATGTTCGTCAAGTGAGAGGTCGTCGATAGTCCACATCGTTGGACAAGGAAATAGTCGACAATATACGTTCAAATTTTATTGTAAATCATGCAATAAACGTATAACAAGTTTATTTTATTGAAGACGTACCTTCCTTGTGGTGAAAATTGAGAAAATCGGCGAAGAATTTGCCGTTTTTTGACCATTTTCAACGCTATCGAAATCCCATTTCCCGCGGTAGAATGTTAGAGATATTGGTTTCATTTTAAAGGTCATTTCCGGGTCTTTCGACCTGTGACGAGTGATTTGATTGGATAGGATTGAATAACGAAGGATTTGATTGGATAGAGATGTGATCATTCTTTGATAGCGTGACCAAATTGACCTCGATCGGGCTCTGTTAGTATCGCGAAGCCCGATTAGTTGAGACGTGTGAGACAATGGCAGCGATTGGCCGGCCGCCTTGTCTGCGTGTGCCGGTTGAATTTCTCGCCAAAGAAAATGGCTTCGTTGAATCTTTAGCGAGCCGACTGTTGGATTTACAATGGAAATAAAGGGTTTCTCGGATTTATATGTCGGATTAAAACCCACACGGACGATGCACTGGTATTTTAGCACGATCGTCCGGTTGAATTGGGCGAATCGTGAAGAGATTTTTTATGGAAACTATCATTTGGCTGGGACATACACTCACGGTAATGTTGTCGAAATCAGAGATTTTTTTTTTTGTTTATTTCATTTTCTCGCCTGGTCTGGTTTTATTTTAGACACAAATGGGCAGATATTTTGAAGGACAGATTAATTAAAGTATGGGCTTTCTGAAAATATATATATTTAGCGGGGTTTCAATCAAGCTACATGCAAATATATTGCTTCAAAAAAAGACTGTCTATAACAAAATCCTCTCGCATGCATTTATCCGAACATACAAGGCTGACAAACGAGACTATCAGCAAGTAGCAAAGAGTTAACACATAATGTGCATGTGTGCCGCGTTTTTTCATCCCACTGCAGTTTGTTACACCGACAGTTTAGGAGGTTACAAACTCTGCCAATGGGTGAATGGGATATGTTGACAGCCATCCAAGTTGTTGCGTTAAGAACTGTCTGAATCATATAGATCATTTTCAACCATGTCCATTTCCACATGATGCTCATTTGTCTTTGGAATTTTCTTGTTCGGTTTATTCAGTCCATCCACCTTAGAGAATTCCTTATCAACTTCCTTATCAACTTTTCCCGGTGAAGTTTCAATGTCTGATTTCCCATGCGAGTCCAGTGTTGCAGCAGACCCATCAATAGAGACCTCGAGGTCAAGGTCATTTGAAGACTGATACATATCGTTGACAACCATTTCAATTTCTTCAGGCTCTGATGGTTCTCCGTCTGGAATCTCCAGATCTTGTATTGTGGAATAACCATAGAGATCAGAATTTATGTCGGACAATGCTGTGTGGTTGCCAGTCTCAACCAATCCTTGATGGTCTTTCTTGGTCACTCCATTGACATCAGGTGATACCTCCTCGTTGTGGATGAACCTCGGATGTGGTGTAATTTGGGCATCAAGAAGAGCTCCAATATCCTCGTAAGAATTGGACCGAGGCAGTCTCAGAGACCTGTTGGCACTCGACATCTTTTTATCTTCTCCTATGTCTCCTATAAGTGTGTAAGAGTTGGGACGAACTTTTTTCGAAGGCTTTGAAAAACTCATGTCAACATCTCTTATATCCTCATACGGGTCAATCTCAGGATCCGGCATGTCTGGTTTGTTCAAGTCATTGCCGAGAGGCTGATCCGAACTGGCTCTATGTGACTCCAACCCCTTTAAATCACAGCTGATATCCACATCCTCCCCTGTTTCATATATGTCATTCTCTACCATTTCCATTGATTGCAATTCCGATTCTTCATCTGATTGTTTATTCGCTAATTCCTCTTGGGGATGTTTTTCAGCAAGACCATCCAAATTGGGCTTCGAAAACAACCCTGTTGTTGATCCAGCAAGACGATGGAGCTTCTGCTTTGGTGGCATGAAGACCTTCTGGGAAGAAGTCTCATTGGACTCTGAGTAATGTGCTCCAGGGCTAAATTCTAGATCATGGTTAATCATGTTTTCATAATTGTGCTGCTCTGATGGTGGATTCTGGGTTGCGATTACATTTTGTGTTTTGTTAGAGGATGTGACTGTCATGTTCACATTGGCCCCATAGGCTTCATTTTGGACCATTTCCACATCTTTTATAATAAGATCACTCAGTTGTACTTTGGTGGTGTTCAGCCTTACCGTATCATTTTGCTTCATGGTTTCTTTGTTGTGACGCCGTTTCCTAATGAATTAAACAACAAAATCATATGCACACATTCATGATTTTTTGCTACTGCAAGGAAATATTAATTTGCTATGTTCTGATCAAGTGATGAAAGGAAGCTATGTATTTAGAATATTTTGCACCAAAATCTCCTCTGAATTTTGTTGCGAATTTCATATACTATTTAAAATGCTCAAAGTTATGAAATGAGGAAAAGCATACCCATAATCATTGAACGGAAGGAAAAGAAAATTACCCTCTTATTGTAATCCCGCTAATAATTCAATCTCGCTATCAAAATTCAATATGGAGACAAAATACAATCGGTAGTTCTAAAAAATTTGATCGTTATCACCCTCCAAATCATTGAAATAATGGATTATATGCATGATTTCAAATTATTTTGTAAACTTCCCCTTCTAATACGTTGATCACCTTCAGATATTATGGTGGAAAATTTCACTTCCTGTGATTGAATTATTGGAGGGATTGTCATACATTCATTAAGTGTGTATTCTCCTTCTTTTTTCATATTCGTTGCCAACATGTATCATTTAAGATTTATGTAGCAGCCATGGTCAATAATCTGATTACATAAAGAAGGGTCACCTGCAAAGTTCCATATATATATGATCAGATATTGTAATCACCTGTAACAGACAGTGATGAGACAGGCCAGTAGGATGATGAGGAGAACACTTCCAGCTGCTGCCCCCACTACAGGTATCACTGTTTACAAATAAAACATTGGGATACAGGTAGATGAGATTGATTGGGGAAGGCACTGTGAGATGCTAAGGCAACAACCAACAACGAATAAAGTACCTTCCCAGTCAGAGATGTAATTCTGGTTAATTCCTTTTCAGAGACAATCAAGATAAAAGCCTGAGCAAGGTGCCATACTGGAATTCACTGAATGCATGTCAAGATCCGTAGCTTCAGTGTGGAGTGGGCTATTTGCTTGGGTCAACCAATCATTTTTGTCCCCCGACGCCTGAAGGGCTAAAGCTGGACTATAGCATTGAGGTCCTTCCTTCCGTGCATCCGTGCGTCCGATTGCCATTCGTTCCTGGATAATAACGTGTAAAAAACTGAAGGGATTCTTTTCAAATTTGGTATGTGGGTACCTCACCTCAAGATTGCTGATCCACGTATAGGGGCACCATCTGGTTGCCAAGTTAAAATTTTGTTCCCGAACAATAACTTCTGAAAAACTGAATGTATTCTGACAAAAGAGATGGTATGATAAGTCAGGATTTTGGCCTACATGTGGTGCGGTTGAAATCGAAAAAATAAAAGTTCCTAAAAATAAGTGTTTTAATGTAACGGCAAGAGAAAATATATGTACGCAAAATATGTGAAAGTTATAGCTCGACTGCATTATAATTATAGTTATGACATGAAATTAAAGTCTGCAGCATGTGCTATTTTGTGAAAAAAGGGTCTAAATCGAGTCATTCAAACACACATTTATACATGAAGGACCCCTTGGACCAAAACGCCATTTAATCTGGTATTGTGTGGTCGCATTATATCTCCACTACTGGAAAATCTTTGTGGTCCAAGGTTCAGTTTTCCAGAAGTTATTGTTCGGGAACAAAATTTGCTTAACGGCAGATAGTGCTATGGGATCGAAAGTCTTGGGGTGGTGCCCACATACAAAATTTTAAATATTCTGTTTTTGCGTTATCAAGGCTGTCTTCTGTCTATGGTGAGGACATCGTTGGCTCTTAAGGGTCGATGACCCAAATGTGGTACATTCACCTCAAGATTGGAGCCTTTTTTTCACAAAAATCTGATCGAATTAGCACAAATTCTGTAATTGTGGCTACCTTGCCACTGGATCTTCCTTGGAATTGCTCTCCATGCCAGTTACTGAATTTTATGGTTACAAGCCAAATCAATTGTTTCAATGTCTTGGGACTCCCAACTGCTCGGGTTTTCATTCAAAATAAAAGAATATAAAATGTTGCCACATATATCATGATGACAACCGAAAGGCGGAGAGTTACGTAACCAATGACGCCACTTTATATAATTGACTGATAACATATTTTAAACCAATGGAATTGAATGAAATCAATTGCTCCTTATCAAAACAAATCCCATGCCCAGTGTACTGATTCTTTTCTTATTAAGTATGTGAATTGCTTGAAAGCTTCTGGTTTAAGGCTTATCACATGGGAACCTGGTATTAAATCTGCCATCTCCTCAATAGCTATAGATGTGCCTTCATCATTGTTGACAGTGAGACCCATTATTAAACACTGACAGTTTCATTCTGGTTGAGAAAGAAATAATGTCAGGTCTCGTGGTAAGGAGAAACAAATGGTTAAAAATCTGCTCTGTCAGTTATTCATGTTCAATGGGCAATTTTACGCTGTAGTTCAAGTTAATCCCTGGACAGTGCTGTCTGGCTTCGATGGCAGTGATCAGTGCACCAGCACCTGACTGGCCGCATGAGCTCCGGTTATTCAATCCGGGGGCGTGGCTATGTCTTCAACCCAGAATATATATATGAATAGTTATATGATAACTGGTATATTCTCTACCTGAAGTCACCAAAATTATCATAAGTATTTAGCTTATTGGTCCTTTCTTTGAATAGTAGGAATAATATTTGATCCATATCAAATTGTCATATTTACACTACTGTCTGTCTCACATTACGCTGCGGTGGGGGTTTCGTGGATTTATCATTTAATATAACACATTAGATGTCGAAACTCACCATATATTCCAAACTCTATCTGTGCAATTATTTGTCATCAAAAATATTTCCCTGACATTAGAAATTGTTAAAAAAAATCGCCAAAGCTTGTTTCGTCCGAACAACCGACGTACATCGCAGTGAAACCAACCGGGCAAGTCCATTTTTACCCACAGTAGAGGCACAGCGCTAGGGGAAGTAACTCATCCCGCATATTCTGCACTGAAAGCAGAAGGAAGAATTATCTCCCCTAGCACACTACCACTCTCCGGCTCCTATGGGCGAAAATGGACTTGCCCGCTCGACGGCATGATCGAGTCTACAACATGCGGTTGCTCGGACGTGACAAACTTTGAAGATTTTTTAACAATTTCTCATGTCAGGAAAATAGTTGTGATGACATAATTGCACAGATAGAGTTTGGAATATATGGTGAGTTTCGACAGCTAATGTGTTATATTAACTGATAAATCCACGAAACCCTCGCCGCAGCGTAATGTGAGACAGACAGTAGTTATCAACCGTACAAAATCCCACTCCATGTTATAAACATAGGGGAGAGATCATGAGAACAAAAGGAAGCTCGCACCAGGGCAGGACAGCATTCCAAGGATTAACGGTTCAACCAAATACCCCCTCAATATTTTGCATTAAAACATACAGAGAAGCTGTGTTAACATGTTGACAGTTTTTTCTACAAAAAATGACATGAAATTGGATTTTTTAAGACAATAAAACAGATGTGGGGAAAAACGTATTGAAGCCGTAATCTCTGATCCGTGAAGTCAGTCTGATTATGAAAACGTTGTATAATGTCTACTAGTCGGTGGTGTCCAACGTTCTGTTGTGCCGTATGTTGTACAACAATTGGGTATGATGACATCATCATGACGTCAACAAAGGCAGTAAATTTTAGCTGTGTGACGTTAGAAATATAAACAAGGACATTTGCCAGGGTGAACGATCGTAATCAGACTCCGACGACATGGGTCAGCAGGTCACGGCCTTAGCCGTTTCCAAACAGGCATGGTAATGGAGGGTTTCAAGTTGTTTTTTATAAACTTTGACCATTCCTAAAATCACTAAACCGCTATTAAATGTCAAATATAAACCCTTACAACAATTTATCACAAAACAATTATTAGGTGTGGGGACCATTTGGTAGAACCTTTCATGTGGAAAGACCCCATTAAAAAATAGTTATGCAGAATAAGCATTTTGTACATTTTTCGATTAAACGCCATCACCCATAATTTTTTGAAGATAAATGTATTTCTTGTCCTCGGATGACTTCGAGTTTGGTATGAACCAAAACGGTACTGGTATGGCTTATCCAAGGTTCCCCTTTTTCTCACAAGTGTTTTACTTTGTTTGCTTGATTTTGTTGTCCTGTCCAAGTGAAATAGAAATTAAAACATATCAGGCCTCTTGTTTTGTGAGACAAAAGGCGAGTGACAATCACTCGCCTTATTTATTCTCAGGAGTGTGCATGGTTAGCACACCTAAAATCACACCCCTTAAATGAGTCTAGGCGAGTGATGGGTTATCTTCCTTGATAACAGACGAACAGTGACCAATAATGATGTGAAATTTGACAGTGAGTGGTTCTCCTGCAATTTTTCTTTTCAAAAAATGAGGTGGGTGTTTTTTAAATTTATTATTATTAATTTTTTTATTTGGCACACATGTTCTTTCAAACTTAGAGCACCAGTGGAAAGTTGATGTCAACATTAATATGTCAAAGACAACTATTCCCCTAATTTCTGCAATTAGAACTCATTATATCAAAGAATTTAGATCCAACTAACACCCTTTTTAAAGAATGAAAATTTATGGGGAGTTAACCAGTATCCCAACTATATTTACTTATATTTATCAGAAGTCTCCCCTTGTAAATTGCTGATTCCAATAAATTAGAATCAGCCACCAGAGTCCCATTGGAATGATCAATTAACTGAAATGTCTGCATAGAAAAACTTCCACTTGTGAATAGAAGCCAAAGAAAAGAAGCCGACAATATTATTTACCAACTGGAAGAAAAAAAATCAGATAGTCCGATTCCGTTTCATAACAGGTCCGACTTTTGCATGCACCGGACTACCGCGCAAGAGGTGACGCGCAACCGGAAGTAAATTTGGCGCGGGAAATGTTGATAGAGAAAACCAACAACAAGGTCCAACAACAATGGCTAAAGATCGGCTTGAAATAAATTTTCAATGGATTATTTCTTGGATTGTCCGTTCCTTCAGATAGATCTAGACTTCTAAAAGGTATTTACGAAAATTGATCGCATTTTATCGTTTTTGCTATATAAAATCCTACTTGCCGCATGCGACAGGTAGATTGTTTTTGCAAGACAAGTTGTCGCCGGAAAAATTCACTTGCCGGGGGCACGTAGGCAGGCGTTATTTCGACCGCTGACAATTTAACCGGACGTAAACACATGCGTTGCTGTCGGAAGGCAGTTTAATGGCACACGTAAGTTGGTAATGAATTTAGCTGCTTTTACTGTTTTGTTGTAGAGATGGCTTTATACGCTCGTTAATGTTAATCCCTGGTATAGTGAAATAGATCGTACATGCCAGTCGATTGCCTCATCCGGGTTACTTCTGAGGCAACTGCTCTAAACCGGTTTTGGCCCGAGGCTAGAACTTCGGAAATCTCCGGTGCATGCTCTGAGGTCGTCAGACTGGGTTGAGATTTAGAGCGAACAAGACGCTTATATAGAATTCGGGCTGGAATGGAGGGAAGATTTTAATGGGGGATCTTTTAGGCCTATATCGCAGTAGGTGTTGCTAGCCTAGGCACACATTACTACTACATCTGGCGTCAGAATATAAAATTAATTTGTAACGGTTGAGAATTTACGCCTTTGAACCAGACTGCGAAAAATCTCGGTAAACAAACGCGGATTGGAAGTCGGCCATTTGTCCTCTCACTTCGCGTTCCCCACCTTCCCTGTTTTCTTGGCCGGCTTTGCACAGGTTGAGTGTATGTATAATTGTTTTACCGGGAGTCGGTCATCCTGATATTGGGCTATTCTAGTAGGTGATTCTGTACAAATCCTTTCACGGCTGGCAGGCTGTTGATTGTGTTAGACAGGTTTTTTTGTCTCGGTCGATAGGCTAGCTATGCGATGGTGAAATTTGACTGTATGATCACATCGGTCTGTGTGATATACATGTAGGGGTCGGGTAGCCGTTTTCCCCGTCTTTCGTTATGAAACTAGTCGTGTGTTCAGTTCAGTCCACGCAATCAAATATTTTTCTGGTATATAGCCGGCTGAGCTAGCCAACATTTCTCATAAACAGTGTATCGTTCGTATGCATTCAATAAACTTCGTGTCGCTGTATATACAGTACCCTTATTATTAACCTGTGATAGGCGCGCTGTGTTATTATAGTACGGCCAATGCGGTATAATTTAGCACTGTCAACAGCATATATAGATCTGTGTGATGTGGCAATTAATCGTTTCGCCTCTTTGAGAGACTCGATATGCTCAATTCGGTCCATGTTATTAGATATATTCCTGGTATTTAGCCAGTTGAACTAGTCAACATATTTTGGGAATAGTGTATTTTACTCTATTCATTTATTGCATTTGGTGTCGTCGTATATACAGCATTATTGTTCTGTGATAAACGCGAAGTGTTATTAGTAGTGGCATTTTGGCCGTTCGTGGTCAATAGATTGGTAACAACCGGATAAATTGACTCGGTGATATTGAATAATTTGAGCCTGGCAGGGTTATACAATTTTCAAATATTTTTACTGGGTTATCATATAGAGCTTGTATATCGGGGAGAATCAAATTTTTATGGAAGTTTTTGTCCATTGTCACTCCGGGTGTTACTGTGTGGTGTTGTCTATGTGTTTCTGTATGATTGAATTGTATTGTTTCTGAGATTGACTTTTGTGTGAGATTTCTACTATGTGTTAGTATTGATGGGTCTTTGGATTGAGATTGGAGATTTTGCCGACCTTTATGAGAAATCTGTAATTGGAATGCAATTGTGTGTTGGAATACAATAGTAAATGCTCAGATTGTTCGCGGGTCAATGTGACTTTGTCTTCTGCTAACTTTTTCCAGTCCTGATAAAAGCGAAACCCGTTTTTTCTGTTTCAAGATATATATATATAAAAAAGTTACGACGAGTAACTGTTTTTGTTCAGGCATTCAGGAATGTTAGTTTGCCCAGGCAGTCCGCTAACTGCCTTTGTCTATAGCTTTCCCGCGAAGACCTACTGTTTATTCATAAGAGCGAGAAAGAGCCAATCACGGGTGCACAGGAAACCCACGTGACCCGGGACCACACAAAGATAATCTATACTTCCATTCACTCTGTAGCCGGTCTTTGGTGATACAACAGCGTCTTTAGAATTTGTCACAGCTTCGAGTTTGTTCTGCTTGAAAAGTCTATTGGATTTTATTCTTACGCCGGTAACCCCTAGCTATTGGGTGAGTTCTTTCACAAAACACAAGAAGATTGTCAAGTATTTAAACGGTAAGTGATTTCGAAACGTACAATGAAAACCCTCATTCTCGGTCATTCAATTATTCGAAACTTGGAATCGTTTCTTTTATCGGACGTAAACCCTTCTTTATCTGCTAATCTTCGCCTTTCCGAGTCGACAAATGTCCGGTTCCACGGTGTTGGAGGGCGGACGATCGCAAAAATTTGGGACTACGATCTTCAGGTCGTGTCATCATACCAGCCCGACATCGTCATTCTACAAGTAGGTTCGAACGATCTGGACTTGGAAGGAGCAGATGAGATTTCGGTAACGGTAATGAAATTTCTTCTTCTATTAGACCTTCTCCATAATCGCCTACGGGTGAGACTCATTGTTGTAAGTATGATTTTACCTAGATTACGGCCAAAAACGTCCGATTTCAACCGCAGAGCAGAGCTAGTGAACACCAGTCTATTCAATCGGTTAAAAGAACACCCATTTGCTTTCTTTTGGTGGTCGCCTCATTTTGCCAAGCCTAACATGCCAGCTAAATATTTCTCCAGGGACGGGGTCCATTTAAACGACAGGGGTAATTATTATTTATATAAATCCATTCGGGGCTCAGTTTTAAAGGCCCTCAGACGCCTGCAGTAGTTTTACGCTCAATCTTAATTACCAGCGATCATACGATAGAGAAGCATATAGGATTTTGATTTATTAAGATTGTTTTACACTAGTTCTAGTACGCAACGATTTGTACAAAAAATTTAGTACTAGGCCTTTATGATTCGGTTAATTTGCTTTCCATCACTGTCGATTAACGTAACTCTTTATCCAAAGTGCCAACATTCAATTATCCCCCTGCTAGACGGTTGACACGCTAACACGTGGCAGATTTCTTTGTTCGCCCCTTTATTTCTGCACTCAACTCGGGCCATATCAGCTAGGCGGCGACAGGGGCCATAAATGGGGCAAAATTACGTAACACGCTAACCCAGATTTTCCAGCACACGTGTTTGACTTTGCCACGTGTCACGCGATGATCTCGTCCAGTCCGCGAGGTCATGAAGGTCGCCAAAATGGCCGATGTAAACAAACAGTAACTGTAATAGGACCGGTTATCATAGCCTGCATAAATTTCGGGATGTTAGAATTTTAGTCATTTATTTAGTTTATTTCTTTATTTTGTTAACGTTAGGACACACTTCAGCTCCGGGTTAACCCCTATCTATTCCAGTCTACCATACACCTGTTAACTTTGAGAGGAACACCCGCCCCACTCTCATTTACAAATCTCTCATTTACAACTAATCTGTTTGTGGTATATGCGCAGTGCGGAAATCGCCAGTCGCTTGGTTACCCACCACCATAGTCAGTTAATCTCAGCCTGTGTGGTAATCGCCCGTGCTGTTTTATATACCTAATTTATAAATTGGAATGAATTGGCTTTCTTGACTGGGGTGATTATGTCCTGTCACAATATAACCTTAATATGTAAATGTAATATTTTATCTTAGTTTTAACATTTTCTGCATGTATTCATGTATAGAAATAAAGAATTGAATTGTTATATGCGCAGTGCGGAAATCGCCAGTCGCTTGTTTGTGTTTATGCGCAGTGCGGAAATCGCCAGTCGCTTGTCTTTGTATATGCGCAGTGCGGAAATCGCCAGTCGCTTGTTTTGTATATGCGCAGTGCGGAAATCGCCAGTCGCTTGTTTTTGTATATGCGCAGTGCGGAAATCGCCAGTCGCTGATTTATTCCCTCCAATTTACATTCAATCTCACTCTGTGCGATAAAAACGGCTTAATTTTTTTTTTCTCTTTTTTTTTTATGGCCTTAAGTATTTTACAGGTATGCCACCCAAGAGACGTGCTTCCGCCCGCGTGCAGGATGTCGTAGCGGCAGTTACTGGCAAACGCAGTAAACGGGGCAGACCATCTTCCCTTTCAGCTCCTTCTCTTGTAGCGCCTACCATCTCGGCAGAAATGAGGGAGGAGATAATTCAATTATCCACAGCGGCAGCCGTCGCTGCTGCCACACAAGCTGCCACAGAAGCCGTTCAAGCAGCCTTTCTGTCTCGATCCGCTGCTATACACCAGCCAACAGCACTCGCAACAGTCAGCCATCCAACTGACGAGGTGAATGATTTAGTAGAACGGTCCGTCATCACGATGACAGGTGAGTCTCCACATATTGTACAACCCCAGGTGGCCGCCAATATTCAACAGGTCCCACTTGCGGCACATGTCTCAGGTAAGATTCAGGCAAAAATCAGGGCAGATGAATTTATAGAGCTCCACACTCTCGACCCCGATTGGAAGAATCAAGCTGCATACACGTTAACCCTTAGTGAACCCAATAGTGCCTCAGATACCAGTGCAGCTTCCCCTGCATTGGCTTGGGCCCCAGCAGACCGAAAACATAAACTTACTTTCGACAAATGGGCACATTTATTTTCTATCTTCACGGCAATTTACACCTCCCACAAACCTGATCAAGCACCCCACATGATGAAATATATTGAAACGGTCCGCCATATCCACCAGAAAAGGGGGGACTGGTTCACATATGATCGTCGTTTTCGACAACTGAAGTCGACGCAAAACTGTTCTTGGGATTCAATCCAGGGGGAAGTTTATTTAGAGAGTAGATTGGACCGCTTAGCGGAATCACTTAGTGGTCCCGCGTTCAAACGTCCATTAACAAGCACGACACAATCACACCAGTCTCAATCAGTCCCAGCCGGCTACTGTTTCAAATTCCACAAGGGCCGTTTCTGTAGTGGGTGTAAATTTTCACACGCTTGCTTCCACTGTGGCCACCCCCATGCAGCCTTAAAATGTTATCGGGCCAAAGGTAATCAGGGACATCCACAAGGAACCGGGTCTCCGCCCTTTCGCACGAGAGGCCCGGAAGGCCACTTACAACAATCCCAAAGAGGAATCACAGCCCAACTTCCTCGAAGTAGTGCACCCACCCGACCATTCCTTCAGTCAAACAGGAATAACCACCAGTCTTCCAACTCCAATCGTAATATCTAGACTGGCGGGATGGCTTATGGGATATGGCCACTCCCGTCGCGATTATTTGCTGAAGGGTTTCCGTTTTGGCTTCTCGCTGGGTTTCAGCGAAACCCCTCTCTCCTCAACCTTTACTAACTTGAAATCGGTGGATGAAAATCCGGACGCAGTACAAGGTAAACTAGACAAAGAATTAGCGTTAGGTCGCATCGCTGGACCTTTTCATTTACCACCTTTCGACCCATTCCATTCCTCCCCTTTAGGCTTGGTTCCAAAGAAAGAACAAGGCAAATTCCGATTGATTCATCATCTCTCCTATCCGGAAGGTTTGTCGGTCAACTCCGGTATTCCGCGTAACGCGGCAACGGTACAGTATGCCACCATCGATGATGCTATACACCACATCCTCTCAGCGGGTCGGAACTGTTTTTTGGCCAAAACGGACATTGAATCTGCTTTCAGGCTCATCCCGGTACACCCGTCCCAGTATCATCTTTTAGGTTTCACGTGGCGTGACGAGTACTTCCATGATCGATGTTTACCAATGGGAGCCTCCTCTTCATGTAGCATATTTGAGTCATTCAGTTCTGCGATTGAATGGGCCGCCAGAACCAAGCTAGGCATCAAACGAATAGTACATGTCCTTGATGATTACTTGATTATCAATTCCTCAAAAGCAGGATGTGAAGCCCAGCTAGAGTCTTTCCTCGACATGTGTGATGATATAGGAGTCCCCATGGCCCAAGATAAAACAGCGGGTCCCTCCGAAATCCTACCATTCCTTGGCTGTGAACTGGATACCGTAAAATTTGAAGTACGCTTGCCTCTCGACAAATTACAGCGATGCCGAGAACTCATATCCTATTGTATGTCTAAGGAAAAAATCACTCTCCATAATCTCAGACAAATTCTGGGCACTCTGAATTTTGCATGCAATGTCATTGTACCTGGTAGAGCATTCTTACGCAGGCTGGCAGATCTGACCATTGGTGTCAACAAACCTTACTATCACATCCGCTTGACCCGCCAGGTGAAAGACGATCTGCTTATGTGGGAATCCTTCCTGCAAACATATAATGGTAAGTCCTACTTCCTCAACCTAGAATGGTCATCATCTGATTCACTCTCCTTGTACACTGATGCCGCAGCAGGGCTAGGATATGGGGCAGTATTAGGCACTCATTGGTTCTATGGTTCATGGGATGACCAGTGGCGATACCAGGATATCACGTTGCTAGAACTATACCCAATTGTCCTATCTGTGGAGGTGTGGGGGTCCAAGTTCACCAACGAGAAAGTGGAGTTTTTCACGGACAATATGGCACTAGTAAGTATTATCAACAAGCAAACCTGCAAGCAACCCCAGGTAATGGCATTGGTAAGACGACTGGTTCTATCTTGTTTGAATTTTAATATTCAGTTCTTGGCCACTCATGTACCTGGAAAATTTAATGTCTTAGCGGATGCTCTCTCACGTATACAGGTAGACGAATTCAGACGTCTGGCCCCCGAGGCTCAACGGAACCCCAATCTCATCCCGCCACTTCCTGCGTTCCCCTGTTGGAAGGGCTAGAACATCTCCTACACCACACACTTGCCCCCTCATCCAGGCGGTCATACCACCGCACGTGGCAAGTTTTTCAGGTGTTTTGTCACCAGTATCAGCTCAGCAGCACGTTACCTCTGTCCATCCCTACCATGGCACTTTTTATTTCGTACTTAACCTCAAAACAATTTTCGGCTTCCACAATCACTTCTTATCTGTCCGCCATTTCGTATGCCCACAAAGTTCTGAATTTTGCAGATCCCACCTCCAGTTTTCTGATCCATAAATTACTGCGAGCATGTCGAAAATTGTCCCCATCAAAGGATAATCGTTTACCAATTACGAAGGACATTCTCCATCGCATTGTTGATGCCCTGCCTCTGTCAATTCCAACCCATTACCGCGCTTGCTTATTCAAAAGCATGTTTTTACTAGCTTTTAGTGCCTTCCTGCGTGTCGGCGAAATAGCTTCAAAAGGTCCCACATCCAAGAATTTGCTGCAACTCACGGCAGTTCGTTTCGATCCAGTTACGTCGAGCCTTTGCTTAACCATCATAGATTTTAAACACACCTCGGGGGAACCGTTCCACCTCACTATCCCAAAATCAGACTCTCCATATTGTACGGTCAGGGCGATGCGGGAGTTCATCGACAAGCGGGGTAATGCTCCGGGTCCATTATTCGCATATCCACCAGCCCTTCCAGTGTCTCAACAGGAATTCACGACCGAACTCCATAATGCCCTGAAGACAGCAGGGCTTCCCGTCGAACACTTCCGCAGCCATAGCTTTCGCATTGGAGCAACTACGGAAGCATCAGCTAGAGGATTATCTGACAGCCAGATTCGCCGACTGGGGAGATGGAAATCAGACGCATTCAAGTCTTACATTCGTACCAATTGCGCTATCAATAATGCATGAAACTTCATTAATTGGTCCTCGGCACCCAAAGCCTTTTGCGGGTTGCATCTGCTTTGGGTTTCAAGTTTGTAAATATACCGACGTCTTAACTGCTCTAATACGTCAACGCGGGGAATACCAACGAGCTTCTTGCGGGCTGCAGAAGCCGGATATCGACGACTTTGTAACAGACTATCTCACAATTTCACTGTATCCTTATTTTATTGTGTACGTTGCTTTCTAATGCCTTTGTATTACTATTCATTTACATGATGTTACGGGTTGCAGGCTGCACCCAGTTGTCCTCCAGGGTGGTTCTCACCAGTTCAGTTTAGTGCAATATCGCTGGAGATTACGGGCTGTATCTCCTAGTCAGACGTCAATATTCAGGTAATCTGTCATATCAAACATAGTTGAACCATCCTGGAGGAACATGTGTTTGTGCCCCATCTTTTCCCAGCAAAACTCTCATAAATTTGGGGGGCTGGGTTTTTAATGCGGGGCACATCCCAAGGTGGTAGCGGTATGGAAGGAGGTTGGTTCAGTCAGGATCCCGTCCCCCCCCCCCCGACACTCCCTTCTTCTTTTCCATTGGTCGGCTAGGCGCGTACGGATTGGGATTGGGGCTGCCACTCGCGAGCGCCGCGAGCGGTGGTGGCGGTTCAGCCCCACTTCCTTCATTTGGTCTTTTTTGGTCAGCAACATACTTTCCGTGTTACCAGCTATACTTTAATAAATACATTTTAGTTCACAACTTTCGATCTATTTCTGGTAACACGTACAGCTAAATTCTACTAAATTCAGGATTTTCAATTCATCCATTAAATAGCCACCAAATGTGGACTTTTGCTAAATTCTGGAATTTTAATTCAT
>JAVTVY010043308.1:0-20351 GCA_036873755.1 Hanleya hanleyi | reverse complement strand
ATAGTAATTCCTCCTCATACACAGACACACACATAGGTTAGTAGGTCAAGTTGACGTGATATTCCTGTCAAAAGGTCACTTCCGGTCACGGTACAGCCCAACAAGAGTTATCTTTCCCTACATATCGGTCTGTTAAGCCTTATCCTAACGCCCTAGCATACCAGTTTTTCTTTGTGGGCAAAAACCCTGTTATATTTATAGATCACTCGCAAGTAGTAGACAACGGGGAGTTTCGGAGGTGCAATGAAGAGTTTTTGGGGAGATGAGGGCCATTTTCCTCAGGACTACCTGGTAGAATTACCTTAGCGTATGTGAGGAGGAGGAGGAGGGAGGAATGAGGAGGAGGAAGAGAAAGAATGAGGAGGAATGAGGAGGAGTGTGGTGGTGGTGGAGGAGGAGTGTGGTGGTGGTGGAGGATGTGTGTGTGTGTGTATGTGTGGGTGTGTGGTGGTGGTGGTGGAGGAGGGGGAGGATGTGTGTGTGTGGTGTGTGTGGAGAAGGAATGAGGAGGATGTGTGTTTGTGTGTTGGTGTGTGTGTGTGTGTGTGGTGGAGGAGGAGGAGGAATTATATGACTGGTATAAAATAGAGACAAAGCAATACGAATATTACTAAATAATCGCTTTATTCATCAACTCACTGCACAAATAATGAGAGAAAACTGCTTATGTGAAATACATCTCCATTGTCGTGGGTATCATTTCGACATCTAGTCTTCCATTCAATGTTTATGTACGAATATTTCCACTGGGAGGTTTCTAAAGGAATGCAAAAATTTCTCTCATAGAGGTATGATATAGGTATGACAACTTGAAATGTCGTAAAGAGGTGTTTGACGAGGTTTGGCGGACACACAGTCTATACAACGGTATAAGTTTCGTCTCTAGGACGATTCTCGGGGAATTACAGGGGTCTTTATTGGGAATGGACGTTTTCGGAGCCCTCGTTGTCACTCAAAGTCGATTGAAGAAGATAATTTCCAGTTTCCAGCTGCGTCTCTATGAAGCTTTGAAATGCCACATGCAATGTTAGCAGATTCTGGGCACGGGTAGTTGTGTTGGTATCGTCTTCGGATCCTATCTGTTTCTTATGCAGTAGAAGACATACTCGGGTCAACAATTGGATGTCATCTAAGAGCGTGATAAGTTGACAACGCATGCGTTGGTACTGAGAGGCACCACCTTGAGGTGCATTGATAACAGCATCGAGTTGAACGTGGGTTCTACGTAACGCTTCGGCTAGAATATCCCCATCGTGGGGTTCAAAGTTTACATCGGTTAGCGTGGGCTCGGTAGCGTTCATGGTGAGATATAGAAGATGTTGCCGTGTGGGCTAGCCTTATAGATTCCCAGACGGGCTACCATTGGCTATAGCAGTCGATGGATAGTAGAATGTAATAGGGGGATTCGAGCACAGGGCAGCCGGGGCAGCCGAGGTGACGTCATAATTAGGTCGAGGTGACGTCATGAATAGGTCGAAGTCGAGCGGTGTTCGTCTATCGATAGTGTCACGAACATAGTCCAAGGGGGTTGTAGGTCAACGTCTGTTCACCGGATCGGGACAATAGCCCGAGGTGTTTTCGGTGTTTCATGTCCGCTCAGCGGGCCGTGTAATTAAAAACAAATTAATTAAAAACAAATTAAAACAAATTAAAAAACAATTTAAAAAAGTAGGTCAATGTACGAGGACATTTCTGGGACAAAAAACAAATTAAAAACAATTAAAAACAGGGAAGCGGGGAAGCCGATGGTCGACGTGTTGCGAGGTTGTAGATTTGTTCAGCGAACCGCGTCGATAGCACGAGGGGATGCTAATGAAAATATAACATATCTAGGTGACATACCATACTAGTCCTCCAGATATTCACATCATTATTATCAAGCGGACGATGTATATATATATGCAAGTCCAAACACGCTTTAATCATGATCAGGACGTGTATGACACCATTCTCAATGCGACCTAAGCAGTCAAGCGAATTACAAAGGTATGTAAGGTATAGCGAGTGTTACAAGGATACACTTCGTCACGCACGAGTGGTTGTAGCCCGAGGGCAACTGCAGCGATATTTAATATATACTTCGTCACGCACGATTGGTCGGTTCACTGAGACGGTTGTTTTCCCCGTAAGCTTCATTAAGATATACTCGATAAATAGACAGAATCCGTAATTATACGCCTAAAGCCTAGAAATTTCGTTTCAGACCAAAACAATTTTTCGATTTTTTTTTTTTTTTTTTTTTTTTTTTTTTGACTTGGCCGATTTTCGTCGAATTTTCCATAAATTATCCATGGCGATATCTCGGGAACTAAGAATGATAGAGACTCGCTGCTTACGGTGTGGTATTCCCCTCGTATAGATGCGCAATAAAGGCCCTATACAGTTTTATCGCCTGACGGTAACTTTCGCCGCAATTAGACGATAATCGGTGTCACGTGATTTGACCATTTCTCGAGAAATAAGCGACATACGCGCACGCTGTTTACGGCATTGTATTCCTGGTGTCGAGGTCTACCGTAAAGCTCCTATTCTAATTTACCGTATCTCTATAACTTTCGCCGCTATTCGGCGTCGAAAATTATTCCTTTGTAGCTTACCAAGAATAGGTCCCTACAGCGTCATACCTTGTACCCGTGGACACGTGTGATTGATCACTTTTCGCGGTGTTCACGAGCGCCTATCGAACCATACGAAAATATCTTGTTTTAGAAACAATACTATAGTAGTAGGAGAAGGAGGAGGGGGAGGATGTGTATGTGTGTGTATGTGTGTGTGTGTGTGTGGTGGAGTGTGTGTGTGTGTTTGTGTGGTGGAGGAGGAGGATGTGTGTGTGTGGTGGGTGTGGAGGAGGAGGAGGGTGTGTGTGTGTGTCTGTTTAGGTGTGTGTGTGCGGTCATATAAGGTCGTTTGTACACCATTAGCCTCAGTCTGTATCCATCATCTGACCGGGTACCATGTCGAGTACATGTACGTTTTGTGAGAAGACACTCTCTCGTCCCGATAGTATGCTCAGACATATTCGTCTAATGCATAGACAAGATACACCACCGAATCCCGCTAGACGTCCACCAAATGGAGTAGAGCATCCCTATACGATGACGGAGAGTGGCCCTACGGTATGTGGAAAGACGTCCTGGGCGCTAGCGCATGGGGAACTCGTGAAAGAAGAAGGGCGACAACAACTGCCATCTCGTCCAACCCCAATTCATATTCCATCAACTCAAATGCAACGCATACCATCTCACGACCCAGAATGGTTCGCTAAGAGGAGTGAACAAGTGGGAGAGGGATTATATACGAGGACAGCTGCACAGTGGTTTAAACTGAATGAAAATGATGACGAATCCCAGCAGAGGCAGATGATCCATAGGAGCGGGAATGAAATGGAACAACGAAAGAGAAAATGCCCTTCAGATGACGAACTCATCCATGCTGGGGAAATAGATCAACCTATCCACTTGCGGAAACAGGTCAAATATAACGTGTGGAAAAACATGTTCGGTAAACCTATCGCAAGAGATTGTAAGGTTGACATTGACGAGAGAAAACAGCGATATACAAGCCAAGGTTGCGACGGGGATGAGTCTGGTGCAAATGCTATGGATGATTATATTCCAACTATGATGAAGACTTTACGTCAAAAATACTACAATCTGCTCGTGAACATAAAAAAGCTACAAACTGATTACATTCATAACGAGATTTTGAAAACGACGAGGCGTCTGCAAACGATATACGACACAGACTACGAGGAAGCACTGAGACAGACGATTAAGATGCGAAAATGCTTATTCGATAAGTTGATTGATGACGGTGAGAGCGAGGACTCCGAATAAAGACCCTCCGTATTGCTTTGCCTCAACCACCACACACACACACACACACACACACACACACACACACACACATCCTCCTCCTCCTCCACACACACACACATACATACTCCACTACACACACACACGTCCTCTTCCCCTCCTCCCCTCCTCCTTCTACTACTATTATAACAGTGTGTGTGTGTGTGTGTGTGTGTGTGGTGGTTGAGGCAAAGCAATACGGAGGGTCTTTATTCGGAGTCCTCGCTCTCACACTGGCCAACACTTCCTGTTCCAGCTCAGGTGAGGCCGAGGATGACGGTGGTGGTGGTGGGGATGTAGTGGGCGTGGTGGTGGTAGGTAGTGGCGTACTAGTACTACTCATCCCTCTATATTGATCCATAAACGTCTGGTACTGGTTCAGCGTATGATGGTAGAGTTGAATTTTCTCGTGATCAGGCAGTCGACGTTGCAGTATACTATTCATCTCTTCATCCAGAGACTGGAGTTGTTGCACTGTGGCCGGTACGGGATAGGGGGATTGCAAACTCTGTAACAGTCGAGGTTCGACCAGCATCATTTTTTTCGTATGGTCCATGGTTTTAGCGTCCCAAGATGGAGCCGAGTAACGGGCCCAGTACAGTAGCGGCTAAGGGGGCGAGGAGTGCGCCGAGAAATCCACCTCGCTGTAACACCTGTTTCTTTTTCTTGACACTGCCCGTCTTCTTGACCAACGTTCGGAGACCCGCCTTGTGCCGTTGCAATTTCCCTTTCTGTAGAGGGCTGAGTGGAACATTGCCTTTTAATACATTATGAGCCACTTCACACAAACACCGGACCAAGTCGGCATCCGCGCCGCGCACCAGGGCCCGGCCCACCTCCGGTGGCGCGCTGCGTAATACGCGCAAGGTCGCTGCGTGCTTGCGTACGCGTGCAGACATGATGATAGAATGAGGGCTCGAGTACCTTGTCTTCTTCTTTTATCTTTTTATCCTCTTTTATTTGGGGGTGTACACCGTCTGTATCTCGCCGGGAAAAATCAGGGTACGCAATCGCAGGGTGGAGGGCGTGTCTTGTTTCAAGTCGATGAGTAGATAGCCGTGAGCAGGTTGGGTCGCATCTTCAAAGGCTTCTCGTACAAAGGCCGTGTTTTTAGGGTACATCTGTTGAGCCAGGTGGGTAATTTGGGAAGCGTCTCTGGGGTTTTTGAATAACACCACATAATGAGCATTCAAACTAATGTTCCGGTGTTCTTTGTTTTTACTGAAGAGATTCTGTACGATGTAGATGATGCTCAATCGACGATGATGGCTGCCTTTGGTAAAGAGACGGGTGATTCGACTATCCGTTTCCGTCATGAGATCGTCGACCACTACCAAAGTGTCTTGGGGTGTATCTTCAGGCGGTAAGCCTTCCACTAAGGTGAGTCCCGGCACACGGGCCAGTGCCTCGTACGCGGGTTGCCAAGCGCCATAACACCACAGGATACGAGCTAGAGGGGGTGAAATCAGGGCTGACCCATGTTGGATGAGACGTTGAACAAAGTGCGTTTTTCCCGACCCTGTCGGTCCAGCGATGAGGCACGTGAATGGATGCTGCCATCGTGGGTCCATCGTTTTTCTTTATGGGGTGATTTGCCCTCGACGTTTAGAAGCCCACCCAGTTGTCGGGGCTGGCGCAGGGGATAGTACTCGAAGGGATACCGTTGTCGGGGTAAACGTGGTGATTCACGGGGATCCACTGCCGATATGTTTAACGGTGTCGTAGTGGTGGTACTAGAGGGTGGTGGTGATGAGGTGGAAGGATCGCTTCTCAGGGATGACGGAAGATCACGTGGAGTGGTGGTCGTCGTGGAGGGCTGGATGTAGCGGGTAAAGGGTATTAACGTAGTGGCTGGAGTAGACGACGTCTGGGCTGGAAACGTAGGTGTCTGGGTTGATACGTGGCGGACCCTTGACGTCTTGGTTGGTGTAGGCAGTGTGGTCGTGGTGGATGATGGAGAACGCAGGGTGTTGAAACAGGATATCACGTACGACAAATCGTAGAACACACCTGTAAATAGCGTACCCAGAACCACGACTAGACACACCACAGTACCGACTTGTGCTTTTCGAGTTCGTAACAATAAGGGTAGACGTGTACTATCCATGGTACAAATCCTATACTGAAGGCAGGTGGTGATAGGCGTTAGCCTTTATAGACGTTTCATGTCACGGCCGGACACCCAGGAATTAAAGGAACGAGGCCAGCCTTGCCATTTGACGAAATGATAGGGAATGCCCCGTCGACGCTCCGTTTTCAAAATCTTTTCCACGGTGTAGTAGTCTTTCGATGTTTTCACTATGGGTTGTAATTCTGCCTCGTAAAACGTGCCTTGCAGTCTCTCGCCTTGTAGATCTTCCAGTTGATAGACGTGGGGCTGTCGAGGTTTATGGCGAACGATGACAAAGTGTTCGTCACTCCAATTGGGCAAGTAACTTTTCTCAAATTGGCCTTTCACTTTACTGATCCGCACTACATCTCCACGTTTGTACCGGGGTGCCGTCAGGGGTGGACTGTCTTCTGAGTACAGCGTAGCACGCACTTGATGTTCGTTGCGTTCTGTCACAGTACGGGGCGCTCGCTGGATACTGCGATGATAGGCGCGATTGTAGCCTTGCACCAGTTGAGGGAGTACATCCAGGTAGCGTCGAGTGTTTTGGGCCGTAAAATACCTGTACATGCGTCCTTTGAAGGTCCGATTAAAGCGTTCCACTACCGATGCTTTCGTCTCGTTGTAGGTATGAAAAAAAAATACCTTCTGTTTCTTAAGAAAGGCTTGAAAGGGTCGGTTGAGAAATTCTGTGCCTTCATCGGTTTGCAAATAAAGAGGTTTGCGCCCCGTCTTGAAAATCTGCTGAAACGCTACTATGAGATTACAAGCGTCTAGTCCGTCATTCATAATCCAGCCGTCGTCCATTAGAGAATATCCGCGTCCATAATCCAAAGACCTATTCCATTTCCATATAACAGTATTAGCACCAAATTCAAAAAGACAAAAGTATCTCCTGTTTTGGTGCGAACGGATAGGACCCAGGCATATTTGGATAAAATATCGATACAGGTCAATATATACCGATGTCCATCATTGTCAGGTGCAAATCGACTCATGTCCACTAAATCCGCCTGCCATTGCGCGTCTATACCGCCAACGATCACCCGGTTACGACGAAAATGGCGTCGGGCAGCTCGATGTAGACTATAGGTATCTTGCGTTTTTAACCAGTCTCGAACTTGAGTTCGACTAATGCCTTGAGAATGGGCCGCTCGAGCTAGCGCCCCCACAGCGCTATAGGCAGCTGGACTCGTTGGATTGTAATATAATTCGGTTAACACCTTGTTAATGACTGTAGACGTCTCCTTTTTTCCCGACCGCCGTATCACGGTCTTCTTTTTTCCCTTCTTCGTCCCCGTCATGTGTGTGGTTCTCTTCATGGGATGACACTGATACTCTAGCCTGTGTGCATTCACTACATATAGGATTTTTTCCGGCTGTAGTATCTGGTTTACAGAAACGAAAAACTGCATCATGTAGTTTTTCATGAGGTTCAGCTAGCGCGTCTTCTATAGCACGAACCCACGCCAATTGCTCGGGTGATCGAGCGTCCGGTGTAAACAACTGGTCCACAATAGGCACTATTTTCTTCAAGGCTTCCCACACAGAGGGAGTTAGGCTGATACTACGCATAGGCTCTTTGTAGCGGCCCAGACGTATGCAGAGGGGTGGTAGAGAATATACGTACATGGCATTGTCCAGGTGGATGAGATCTCCGTCCAACTCACCGCTCAACACCCGTTTAAATTTATTCCACCCATCACGCTGTAGTGTCACCCTCGGATTCGGTAGCCTCTCAGCGGGCGTCCAGTAAATAGCTTGATCGTCTTTCACCAGGGTGACTTTATCTGCATAAACGTATAATCTCACACTGGGTGTAAGAGGTAGGATGGCTCGTAGTGGTAGCGACATGTTTGCTCTCAATGTCCAACGGTGAATGATACACACTCTGTCTCATCCCCGGTATTTATAGGGTCAGGGCCTATTCTGTGAGAGGCGGCGCGTGTGGAGCGAATACTTTATCCACCACGGGAACTATTTGTTGTAAAGCCGTCCACAAATCGGGATCCAGCGTAAATCCCCCTCGCTTGAGACAGATCAGTCGGGCAAAATAAGGTCCCCGAAAAATATATACATCGCCACACAGGTGTATACTATCTCCATCGAGATGACCGAATAACACACGTTTCAAGGTATTCCAGCCTTCCGAGGTTAAAGACACACGCGCCGGTTCTGGCGTGCACCAACATCGCGAATCATCATCAATAAGCTCGACGCGTCCGGGATATAATAATAAGGTACAATCCGGGGTCAGCGTACGGGTCACGATGGAATTCGATTCAGGGTACAGTAGATCATGAACCTCGGTAATAATAGCTTTCAGGGCCTGCCATAATGCTGGCCAAAGTACAATTGCGCTACCCCCACATTGTTCTATCCGCGGAAAAAACGAATCCTCTCGGCCACTCCGCAGGTAAACACCGACGCCGACATGCATAAAATCTACTTCGGGCTCTTTGCCTTGTAACATACGCGTCATTAGCGTCAACCCGGCAAGGCTTAAACATAAATTCACTTCTTCAGGATGTTCCTTGATAAGGTGCAATTCATGCTCGTACACGATAAGAATCACTTCAGACGTCACTTGAAAGAACGCGAGTTCCTTCCCGGGCGCTGCCATAATGAGGAATGACAAAAATACTAGCCAGGCAAAAATTTATATAGATCGATTCTTGCTAAATTTGAGTAAAAAATTGTAAAATAAAAAAATACCCTGAGAAAATAATTAAATTAACAATGCAATTATTTTTGTAGACGCTCCCCGAGTGCATAAATTAATAGTCTTGACTAATAATAGGATAAAAATAAAATTATAGCATTGCTAGACTATAATATCAAGTCCTGATAATTACCTGAACAATCCATAGGGCTGTCAGAGAGCCAAACCCGATGTATTGGTTATTCACAGAATATCCGGCCGGCTTCTTTCAAGCGGAATCCATTATTGAGCATCGATCATGCATTTCTGTGTATTGGTTTATTAACAGAATACCCGCCCGGCACTTTTCAAGCCGACATCACTTCAATTATAGTCGAATAATAAAATGGGACGCAACTCTGTTTTGCCACGAAAATTGACTCGGCAACTGCGTAGAATGTGTTTTCTCGCCGTAAACGAAGGCTATGTTTTCTTCATTTTCTACAGTTCTCTTGGGAGAAACGAGCTGGAATTTTCAGGGCACTCGTATAGAGTGATAAGTGATAGACTTCCTATATTTTTAATCCAGAAAATTAATTTATTTTTAATGTACCGGTTTTTCCGTACTTTCATACTTGAACATTACGCCTCGAAAACTCGGTAAAAATTATAAAATCATGGCGTAGTCAAGGGCTAGACGGCTGAAATTTTTAATACTAGTCCCTGAATTATCTGAATTCAATTGGAAATAAAAATGTCTACGGGGCTGGCATGTATTGTAAAATGACAATCGTTTATAAATTGAAAAGAAACACACACCGAATTTTCAACGTACCCGAGAAAAATTCTCGGCCTACACGATTTCGCAGAGGTCCGCGCTTCGTCTATATATGTAGTGCCCTCCGCTTGAATCGGATTATCCCAAAAACTTTTTCACTGACACAGCAGAACAACAAGAAAATGAACAGATCAACAGCGATGCCAACCACGATGGAGCGAAGAAGAGAAGGAATACCACCCATATCACGACGAAAAAAGAGAGCCATGAAAAGAGAAATAAAGGAGTTTTGGTTGAAAGAATTTGCAGTGTGGAGCGCCAGGCTTCGAGGTGAATTTAGTGACGTAGGAACAGTGGCGAATGTAAGAGCTTTATTAAATGGCGCCAGAACCATCATCAACGAGGCGGGGTGGTTTACATTACTACAACAAACCATGTGTGAAGACAGGCACCCCCACCCTGCTCCAACAACAACAGCGCCCCGGGATGAAGAATTTCTTATAGAAAACATGATGGGGCAGAGAATGTACCCCTACCCTGTTCCGGCAACAGCGGCCCGGGATGAAGATGTGCCACCCTCCCCCCTGGAGGACGACCTGCCAGTGATGGGTGATATGTACTCCCACCATGATCCAACAACATACTTCTCTGTGAGTCAGCTGGGGGAGTAGGCAACTCCCACACCCTGAATAAAACAGGGGAAAAAAATTGAATCAAACGTTCTTTTCAGAACGAACCAATTCTTCGAAAGAGAAGACTTTCTAACTTGGCACATCAATTTCAAAGCATACAGCCCCACCCTATTTTTTATTTTTTTATTAGCAACACCAAAAAACAAACAACCCCGGTCCGATATCAAAGAGTCCTTGTCAGGACTGATCTCTCTTATATATACACAGAATTTTTTCTCTCTCCCCATTAATTAATATAATACGTCCGAACGATAACGATTTAAAATTTTTGGGGTGAGGAGGGGGGGAGGGAATTTTTTTTTTTTTTTTTTAAATTTAATAAAAAAAGGAAAAAAGATTCATGGAGCCAAAAAAAATCTTTTTCATTTTCTATGTTTTTTTAACAATTAAAAATTGAAATTTAATGAAAAAAAGGGTGTAAATTATCACCCTATCCGATAAATTTTTTTTTTTTTTTTAAAATGGACCCATGGGGTCGAGTGAGGTATCAAATTGAAGCTTATGTGAAGGGGGATCTAATGGGCTGGGTGTGGGATTGAACTATCGGCATTCTGCGCATGCGCGGTGGCCGAAGGGTATGGAAATAGACGTTGTGGAGCTAGGGAAACCCCTAATGACCCATGGGAACGAGTAAGGTATCAAAGTGAAGCATTTAACACAGAATGAACGTATTCACAAGGGTATTGAATTTAATACAATTATATATGAGTATTGAATTTTTTAATACAATTAACAGTCAAAAAACTCTGAATTTTTAATACAATTATACGCTCTCAAGATCAATAAATGTGTATGGTAAATGTTTTTTCAACACTTGTTCTCAATAGTTCGTCAACAAGACTTGTTTGAATTCATCATTGAAAATAGTAGGTGCATTATGATATACTCGCTTGACACTGTTGTCACAGATTTTCTCGTGGCGATGTAAGTCGTGGGAACGGTGAAACACCCGATGGCATTGGGCACAACTGAAAGACTGCGCGTACTGGCTCATATTGGTAATGAGGGAAAAATGACTCACGCCATTGTCGTCGAACACATTGACTTGCATGGTAGCAGCATACCGTTCTGTGGATCGCCGAACCATTTCAACCACAAATGTACCTCCCTCTTCGCATCGTAATCGATAAACAAAGATATTAATATCGAACAGTGTTTCCACGTCATCCAAATTCTTAAAGGGCACTCCACGGAAGTGCCGCGTATCCAAGTCTTGCTGCTCTAAATACTCCTCCCAATAGCCATTGGCCACTGTCTCACAAGCCCGGGGGTCACACTCATCCAGATGCACGGCCAAACACCGAAACAGACATTTCCGGTCTTTGTAGGGCCCCTTTTGCCCTGCTGTTAATGAATACAGGCCGCGTCGATGAAGCAACCACGGAGGGAGTATTACAGGAGGACCGATAAGATGATCTCTCATTTTCAAAATGTCACTGACACGCTCGTCTTCAGGCAAGACTTCAACCGGAGATGCTGCTGGGTGCAAGGGGAAATCTTCTCCACGTCTCATGCTTTTCGTCTCATACAAGCGGATAGGCAAGTTGGCTGGATGACTGGCAGGGAAGCAGGCAGGCAGGGAGGCAGGCAGGCAGGTCAGGTAAGGCAGATTGAATACACCCCTATCCCTAAAAATCGACTCCTTTTATACGTTTTTTTTATACATGTGTAGTGGGAAGTGGGTTTCAAAATGGTGGACAACAACAGGCCGCCATTTTGAAACACTGTGGTAGGTGGGTTTCAAAATGGTGGACACCACCAGGCCGCCATTTTGTAACTGTGGGAGGTGGGTTTCAAAATGGTGGACAACAACAGGCCGCCATTTTGAAACCTACCGCCCACACATTGAGCAGCATCTACATGCATGTATGTGTCAGGACTTGATATTCTAGTCTAGCAATGCTATAATTTTATTTTTATCCTATTATTAGTCAGATGAAAATCAAGATAAGATGTCCCATTTTATTATTCGACTATAATTGAAGTGATGTCGGCATTGCACTGACTGACACCGGTGTGGAGGTGGTACAAGATGGCGGCATGTGAGTATCCGCCATTTTGTATCCACCTCCACACCGGTGTCAGTCAGTGCACTGGTTTGGATACAAAATGGCGGATACTCACCTCCCACCATACAACCACACAGGCCGCCATCTTGTACCACCTCCACACCGGTGTCAGTCAGTGCACTGGTTTGGATACAAAATGGCGGATACTCACATGCCGCCATCTTGTACCCACCTCCACACCTTTGTACTCACCTCCCACCACACAACCACAGTTCGGGTAATTATCAGGACTTGATATTCTAGTCTAGCAATGCTATAATTTTATTTTTATCCTATTATTAGTCAGATGAAAATCAAGATAAGATGTCCCATTTTATTATTCGACTATAATTGAAGTGATGTCGGCATTGCACTGACTGACACCGGTGTGGATACAAAATGGCGGCATGTGAGTATCCGCCATTTTGTATCCAAACCAGTGCACTGACTGACACCGGTGTGGATACAAAATGGCGGCATGTGAGTATCCGCCATTTTGTATCCAAACCAGTGCACTGACTGACACCGGTGTGGAGGTGGTACAAGATGGCGGCCTGTGTGGTTGTGGAGTGGGAGGTAAGTATCCGCCATTTTGTACCACCTCCACTCACACATACCACACTCCCCATCACGCATGCGCACCCCCTCAATTATCCACACTTATAACCTCAAAGATACAAAATGGCGGATACTCACATGCCGCCATCTTGTACCCACCTCCACACCGGTGTCAGTCAGTGCACTGGTGTGTGGAGGTGGGTACAAAATGGCGGCCTGTGTGGTTGTGAAGTGGGAAGTAAGTATCCGCCATTTTGTACCCACCTCCACTCACATCACTCACGCATGCGCACACACACACACTTATGACGTCACCCAAGGTTCTGCGCATGCGCAGTGAAGCGCTAGTTCTTCAATTTACGTGTTGTATCTCAAATCCTACCCGTGACGTCATTACATCCGGGTTAACGCTATACAGTTTCACGTTTACTATACTACTCGGGTAATAACATACACAGTCAATTAATAAACTGCGCTATTATGCAACTATATGGTATCAGCCAACCCTCTGTGTCGCGAATAGTCGCAAGTGTGTCGAGTGCCTTGTGCAGGCATGCCACCGACATCATTCGCTTTCCACGAAGAGCTGAAGTACAACAGGAGACGAAGGAAGGTTTCCACGAGCATGTTGCTATGCCCAATGTCTTGGGTTGTGTAGATATTAAATGTCCAAATGACGACGAAGCCTTCGTTTGCAGGAAAAATGTTCACGCCCTTAATGTCATGGCTGTTTGTAATCATAAGAAGAAATTCATGGCTGTTGTAGCAAGGTGACCGGGCTCTGCCCATGATGCATTCATTTGGAGGAACAGTCATCTAAATGGCGAGCTTGAAGCTGGAAATGGTGGAAACGGTCATTTTCTGGGCGACAGCGCATATGGCGATATTGGCCACCATACCAAATTCTTCCCACAATCACAAAAGAATAAAGAAAATAGAACGCAAGCCAATTTTCATGCGTGAGCTGAGTCTTTCTTACACAAAGGACATGGTGAAGTGTTTCGATAACATTTTTAGTGGTAACGAAGGCTGTTCTCAGGTTCCATGATAGGAATATATTAACCTATTTGCCCGTAACTTAAGTGGCGTTCGTGAATAAAGCTCCTGGTGTACAGCAGCTTACACGGGTCTGCTCACACTTATTTGAAGGATAAGCTCATATTTACTAGATCCTATGTAAATACAGATCAATTATATTAAGGAACAGATTTTCATAAGAGAGCTTTCTCAGTCTCCGGCCCAGCGGCGTTGAATTTTCTGCCATACCGTGTCAGAAACGGTCCCTCTTTGGCTGTGTTTAAACACGAATGTTTTAAATACATTTTACGGGGATGCTTTCATTAAGTCAAAACATGATTTTTACTGTCTTAGAATGTGAGCTCCATATTATGTATCCTATATACACTGTTTTTATTATGATTGTTATAGCACTCGGCTCCCAGGAAAAGCATCGATAGATGATGGCTTATCGATTGTTTTAATAAATAAAGCTTCTATTCTATTCTATTCTATTTAATATAAGTTACACAGAATGATAATTTGACGGACAGAAATAGTGCTAACATATTTACAAAGCAGAGAATGGCGCATCACTGTTAATTTAACAACATTCTGACAAAAACTATTATGGAACACGATAACATAATCATAGCCGACCTATTTAAATACATTGCGAGTTAGTGAATTGTTTTGACTTAATGTGTATCTAGAGGATTGGAACAACCAATAGAACGATTCACATAAGATCAACTGGCTTTAAATCTCCAGCGATATATGTCCAAACACATAAAATATAAGTTACAAATTAGTCGTCTGGAGAAAGACACGCTTTCTCCTTCTTGTCTCATACGTGAGTTAGTTACTTGTATAGACTTATTGTGTATATAGATGCATGAAACTACCACATGTACCAAGAGAACGATTCACATACTGATCACACGAAATTGGCGGAAGATCTAATGTATATTGTGTGGATTACAATTGAGCAGTATTATGTGAGGGGGTGGTTACCATATTACTGGCGCATGCAGATAGGTTAAAAAACCTTATACATAAAATTACACGCAGGAATTTAGTCTGTTTCCTTAACCCCTGGCCAACGACGACAAATTGTTTATACTATCTTTGTCTTTCGCTGGGACCGCTTGGCCCAGCCAAAGACAATATATAGTATCGTCGTTGGGGAGGGGTTAGCAAGTTCAGACTAATAGGAAGTGAACGCTATGCATAGATGTCGCCAATTTCATGGGACACAACCGTCTGGTCCGTCATTCATTGTTCAGCCGCCGTCCATTAAAGTATATCCGCGTCCATAATCCGAAGACCTATTCCATATTCCGAAAAACAGCATTATGAGCAAATTAGAAAAAGACAATCATAGTATACATAAACATAGGCTAGTTTTCTGCAAGAGAGAAGAGTTGCCGGCAAGACATCATGAGGTTAAAAAAATATCAAATGCGTATCGCTGATCAGTATCTTCAATACATATGATATTCGCTGTAAAGTCTTCATGTAGAAAATGTTGTATGTCAGTCAGGCTTTGCTTTTGACTGTCCACATGAACACAATGAGGATGTTGAAGTACTTGGGTCCATACGGTCCCTAGCCTCCGGTTAAGCGGGATTAGAGACAAGTTACGAGAGGTCTTGCTCACTTCGCTCGTATTTTGCTATCAGCACTAGATAAGTATCGCCAAATCTGAGAAACTTTGAGTGAAGGCGTTTGGTGGTATAGCCATGTTTGATAAGTTTCTGCGATAATGTTTTGTGACGTTCATTAAAATCGTCACATTTGACACAGGATCTAACAAATGCTACGAGGCGAGATAAGTATACGCCAAATGCGGGTCCCACTGGAATTTACTGTCTAGAAAGGGATAGTTTACGATGTCGAAATTGTAATCATCTCTTTTGTCATAAAGTCGACGAGAGAGAAGGTGTCTCACTAGTACACTAGTACAAATTGTTCAAAAAAATTCAAGAACAATGGAACAATAAAGAAAACGATTGAAATACGATAACTTTTCATTTACTGTTCAGTAAGATTTCTCCAAATACACTATATGAATTACAACTAGGCGTACTTTCTCATTGCCATCGCATGCGTGAGTCAGTGTCCAGTTTAGACTATGTATCTTTAGACCTGCGACAACCGAGAACTATTCACATACGATCACTAAGATGTCTCCAAGTAGTAGTGTTATTGTGTGTAAGCGTACATGTATCCCCGGTGCATTATAAATTGTTTTATTTCCATTTTCTATGGAAGATTCAACTAATCTTTCATTAGTTTGCGAGAGCCTTAGTTCTTAAGAGAAGAACTGCAATTATAGTATTGACCTTTTACTGTAGCGTATACACAGTAAAAAAGAAAGACGCTTGACACGTTTATTCTAAAATACATGCGTTTTTTAAATAAGCGTATGCATACAAATAAAAAATGTTGATGTTTTAAATGAAAAACATCTAAAGAAAAACCTCAACATATAACTGATAATCGCATGTATTTTATTTCTTAAAACAAGAACGTTTTCACGAGGCGTTTTTGTCTGTTGATATGATCATAATGTACACAACAACGTTTCAGTAAAACGTTAGCGTCTTGCATGACCATAACACTCGTGACGTTTGACGCGTTTATATTTCAACCCGTGTGTTTTTACTGATGCGTCGTTAGTAGGTAACATTTTGTATAAAAACGCGCGCGTTTTCCCTCGACACCTTCGATAAGACATGTTTTAAAATTGGAGAAGAAAGTAGTCGCTTAAAACACTGCCGTCAATCACGTGACATGACACGTCTACAACAAAAACACATGTGTCATCTTCAGATGTTTAAATTTCACGGCCAGCGTTAATTCCGATGTCGTTTGTCGGTAACGTATGCCACAAAAACCTTAGTGTTTTACAATGACATTATGTTAAAACTATAACGATACCCTGAAAGATTTAAAACTGAACAGACCAATGATAATAGACCTACTACGATGGTTTGTTAATCACGTGATCTATCAGAAGTTCCATAAAACGGACGCGTTTATTCAGGCATGCAATTAAGTACAAATAAAGGTCAATGATTGGCGCCGTACGCGTTTATTAAATGTTAATGTTTTATGTGTATAAGCGCGTGCATTTATTAAATAGTAAGGTAATACATTCAGCACAATACAGCGTTAAACGGATGCGTTTATCACGGCATGGTGTTAGGTATGACGTAGGCTCATTTCTATTCCACGGGGTCCAGGCGCATATCGTCTGCTGGACTTTTTCGTCGCTGTCAGCATTTGGTGGAGAGAGAGTGGCACCGCTATTCAAGAATTCTGGTAAGATCATCTTCTGAACTGACCTATTTCATTAGTAACTTCCGTCTGATACATTTTCGCAGATTCAGAACGCTAATTACATTCATTTTCATAGAGGTAATCCGAAATATAATGTTCGGTTTTGTTTCGTTGACGGTAGCAACAACAACGTAACTTAAACAACAACAACACCGGTAACAATATAGCCGGCCTAACGTTTAATGCATACATGGCTGAGCAGTTCAAAATTATCTATGCTATACATTGTAGATGAATCTATTAAATCCAAACGGTCTGTCATTCTCGTTTGTCACAAGTTTTCATCTTGTCACTATTTATTTGCCTTTTGTTTTGGCCTTCGAAATCGACAGATTTTCAAGACGCTAATGTCGGAGTCGGTAGTATGGCAGCCACGAATCACTTCCGTTGTTCCCTGTGCTTTTGTTGTTTGAAGGATGGAGCCAGTGATGCCACCATACTAGATTTTCTGGAGAAATCCACAGCCTTTGACAAAGGGAAGGAAAAGAAGACACAACCAATACTTACAATCAAGAAGGTAAAGCATTTTTTTTATCTCATTCACCTTATTGAACATCTAATAATATCTTCTGACAACTGCATTTCCTGTCGCTCAGAGGCTATACCAGCATGGTTTTTATAGTTCAAATTTTCATTTTGAAGATAAGCCCGTATTTCGTACACAATGTGCAAATGACCCTGTCGCTGAGTTTAGTCTATCAATAGGATTAACGAGTTCCATGTTAAATCAAAAATTGATCCAATCGAGGTCTTAAATTCTCTCGAATTAAACCGTACAGTGATTTTACTGGTTATTCAAATGACAGGACAAAAATGCCAGAAAGTATTCTTGAGTGTTGTCAAATAAGAGAACTCTTTCGAATCTAGAAAGGAATTTTATCAATATTTAGTGAAAAGTGACATGGAAGTTATTTATTTTATATATTCAGCAGGGTTTGTAGTTCCCACTGGTCCGCTAGTCCGAGACTAGAAAATTTTGGGCGAACCAGTGAACATTCCGATTCACCTGTGGACCACTAGAATATTTTCATTACATTTATGAACCAGATTAGCTGACCAGTAAACTGTAGAGATAGACTAGATGATCAAATTTACTGGTCTGCAAGACAAATGAAAAAATTTCCGAATTTCGTACCCTCGTCAGAATCATTGAATCTTCCCGTTAATTTCATCTCACTCATCTCACTTGATCTCAGTTTCAGGGAGCAGTCTGTATTCTTCATGAACACTTTAACAGGAACATTTTTTTATGACTCATTTACAATTAAGATGACAAATTGGTCACTTCGAATATCAGGTCACTTGATCTTGTTCTTTGTTTTTGCCTTAAGGAGAAAGTGGACAACGGAATAACCATTTTGAACAAATTAATATTTTGTTTATTCTTCTCATTGGTTTGTAGTAAAGCCGTCAAGCTTTATACACCTTTCATGACCCTCTTGGGCAGAGGCAGAATATTTCCCAGAGTTATATAAATGTGATGTTGTATACATTTGATCCCAGGAAAATGAAATTGATTTGTGATAATATAAATATGTCATAATTATACAGCTGTCTTTGGATTAATTTGTTCTTTTTCCTTCAAATTGTTTCAGGGGATTGCTGAGGTGGACATTGTGAATGCAGTAGGTGGAAAACAACTCGACCCACCCCGTTTAGTCATGTTTATGACCAATGAAGTGAAAGTGCAGGAAATTGTAATAACAGGCTAGGGATCATATATTGCGAAACTGATAACGTGAAAGAGGCAGTCCTTCACTGTGTGCTAGTGTATTACGCAATGTATCTCAGCTATCCTCGTATCTATTCGCAGCTCCTGACACTATGCCAGGAACTTGATCTTGGTGATCCCTACACAGACCAGAGGTCTGCCAAGTACCTGAAATATTGGAAAGAAATTGAAAATGCCATACAAAGATTAAATGTACAGGTCTCATAGTGTTGTGTGTGAACATTATGTCTGCATTGATAACAAATGCTAGAAACTCAAAGTTGATGGATACATAATTAAGCAGTTATTTCATTTATGAATTCCTTTGATTTATGAATTAAGTCGTTTGGTACAATATTATGTTGATTTGCATTGTAAATCTGACTCATCTTAGAATACAGTCTGTACCTGAAATATTGAAAAGAAATTGAAAATTTCCTGCAAGTATCAAATGTACTGGTCTCCTAGTGTTTAATACCTTGTACTAGTAATCCTAGAAAAGTCAAAGTTGATGGACATTTCATTAGGCAGGTATTTGAATCATGAATTCATTTGATTTATTAATCTATTCATTTCAGGCATTTGATACAACATTTTGAGGTGAAAATCTGGCTATTCTGTACCTGAAATATTGGAAAGAAATTAAATATGTCATGCAACTTAAGTATCAAATGTACATATGTCATGGTGTTGTGTGTGAACATTATGTTGCATTGATAACAATGTTGAGCTAGTAATGCTGGGAAAGTCAAAGTTGATGGATATTGCATTAAAGAGTTATTTGATTCATGAATTCATTTGATTTATGAATTTATTAAGTAGTATGATGCAATAATTTACTGTGATATGCATTGGAAAGCTGGGGCCAATTTCACGAAGATCATACAACAATTTTTTTATCTTAAATTTTATTATTATTATCATTATTATTATTATTATTATTATAATGAGCGTATCGTAAACTTACGATACAAATTGGTGTACGACCTTTCATGAAAGTGGCCCCTGGAGTGGCTCTTCTTAGAATACTGTCTGTTTGGCGAAACCGAAGCCTTTGTCGCCTTGACATGAGAAAGATGTCCAGGCAGAGCCAGTCTATAGGTAACAGGACTTGGCTAACTCAATTTGAGGGAAAAGTCACTCAATTGAGATTTCACTGAAGTCAGAATGAAACAGTAGAGTTCTCTTAACCTTGTATGAAACTGTTCACTGGACATTTTTTAGAGTGTCAAATTATATAGCATTTATGTTTGAAACACAAAGTATTAGCTTCATGTACTACATCTGATTGTGTTGGTATTCTGATTATGTTGTTGGTATTCTGATTCTGTTGACCTGCATGTATGTCTATTATAAGTTCCCATCAATATTTTTTTTACAAATGTGTTGTACCAAACAAAATCAGACGTAGTACACTACATGATGCAAATCTTTGTTTAAGTCGTAAATAGTATAAAATTTTGATGCTGTTGCACGTTTTTGACAAAGTCGGCAACAGTTTTGAATTAAAACACTGACATTAAACATATAAATACCTATGTTTTCCTACCTAAAACAGTAGCGACTTGCAAATAAACGCCAACATAACATTAATAAACCTGTACGTTTTTAACATAAA